>CAJQZM010023273.1:0-33104 GCA_907164665.1 Colias nastes | reverse complement strand
ATCCATACATCCATACAAACTTTCGCCTTTATAATATATATTAGATAAAGGAAACAGAATAATTAGGAAAACATTCTCCGGATTGTACTGTAAAGTATATTATGAGTTTGTAGAAGCACTCCAATTTGCCAAGGCGTCCATCTCGTTACCTTGTGATTGTACAAGCCTTGAAACTGCATAGTGCAGCATTAATTGTTACTGGCTTGCTCGAAGGTAGGTAGATAAACTATTCCCTTATGTAAACTTATTTATCCAAAATCTAAATATTCATATATTTAGTTAGGTCAGTTAGGTACTAGTCTCCGATCTTTACATTGCAGGTGCTGAAGAATTTTTTGGAAAATTCTTTATGAGAACAATGTCAGCCAGAAAATTATAATTTTAAGACTTTGTCCTCTCTGTATATTCACACATCTTGCAAAATCTACTACGTCCAAGTAAGTTTTTTATCTACGTTAGAGACAAAGTCGCAGCTAGAAGCTAGCAAACAAAATATACACTTCAAGAAGCCGTGTCTGTACGCTACATCTTCCATGCAATTGGACTGAGATATCTAGTTATGTGCAGTAGCTGAAATGAAACTACAGCCAAAGGGAAATATTCTCATCCTATGTAAATTTTCCATAACTACATTTAGTAAAGTTTGTTGTAGTAATGCAAGAGAATAGTGGAGAGAAATGATGTGTTTCGTACCATAAACCACATATCACAAGGCAAAAAGAGCTCTCTTTCACGAGAGATACTTCTAAGAAGATGGAGAGAGACAGTTCTAAGGACATAGATTACTCTGATCATGTTTCTTTACAAACTAGTAGGTTAGTATATAACATGGCTACAAGAAACTGAGACTATAAGGTTTGTTTTAGTTATCGATTTACAGGAAATTAGGTGAACAGCCTATTGCACCCCACCAGAAAAAAAAACACATGTTTTTCTGATCGATTTTCTCAAGTCAATATGTGGTCTGCCTATTCCACCCTCCTAGTCTGCGAAAGACACATACGTCTTACTGATCGATTTTTCTTACGGGCAGTTGGTTTACCTTTGATCAGCCATCCCTTTTTTAACTATTTTAATAACTTGAAAGGTGGACATTTCTCTTTTATTTACTTTAGGAGGTTTAGCTTGAAAACTGCTACCATTTAAAACACAATCAAACACAATTGAAGCTAATACATTTCTATTAGAGAACTTCTCCTAACTTATCTGTCCTATTTACATTTATTCCTGAGAACTTAGTTCATAATAGAGTTCAGAACTTGCACAATACTGAGATTGTGAAACTAAGCAAGAACTGAAACAGAACTGTTATAATGAAATAGAAGGTAGTTAGGACTTGTGTAACTCCTGCTTTTTGTGAAATAAAAAGTTAAAATTATGAATACAGTTGAAATTAACATGCGTTTGTTTGATGAGGACATTGTGACATTTGATCACAAATCCGCTCGTGTAATAGTTATAGGGTTTCAGTTTTTAATTCTATTACAAATTAATGGAATTAAATAGATGTATGTAGATTAAGTAAATGTAGTATAAAATGAAAACATCATTTACTTAATTCAGCCATTTTTAATCGAATTTTGACAGGACTTTCAATGATAAATAGATGATAACTTAACCTAAAGTTTTTCATTGAAGAAGAATTACGGTTTCCCAGCAAAATATACATTACCTTGGTCCATTAGTTATCTATTACCTAATTCATAAAGAAAGAAAACTAAACGTATCCTTTCCAATAAAACACTTTATAATCACAGAAAAACTGACAAGGCCAACGACCTGAGCTAGGTTTCAAATCAGTTTTGATAGCATCGCGACCGTCGACCCAAGTCGAGAAGAAAATTGCCGTGAGCGAAATGTCAACGACACTTACCGTGGCTTGATAGTGCAGACGTTTTAAAGTTTTTTCTTACTTTACGGGCAATTCACCTAGTTTTTGGGGAACATTCAAACGTATGAACCGGAGTGCAAAGGTCGGCGTGATTATGACACTGTTTTTGTAGGATTATGTTTTGTCTACGGCTTACGGAAAATGTTCTGTTTATGCTTATTTGGTTCTGCCTGTGAACAAATGTTTGTAAACAGTATTAGGTATTTAAATCAGAAAGTGCACTTGAAATTTAACTAGATAGAACTTATGTTTATTATTATTTACTACACTTTTATCGTGACGATTATCTCACTGAAATATACCTCAAATTCCTCTTGACAAACGATATCAAAAGCCCAGTTACTTACTTACTTACTCCTGTGGCGCTGAAACCCCGAAGTGGGTCTTGGCCTCCGAGACGAGAACTCTCCACCTTCCCCGGTCCTGAGCGGTCTCTTGCCAATTGTCATTGGCTTGGAGCTTACTCAGGTCCCTCTCCACTTGATCGCGCCAGCGATACTTGGGTCGACCAACTGGCCGTCGGCCCGACGGACGACCCAAGTATGCTCTCTTCAGACCTCGCTCCTCACCCATTCGCTCTACATGCCCGAGCCAACGCAGGCGTCGTGATTTTATTTCCCCAAGTATATTTGGCTCGGCCATGAGTTTTTCTAAATCGGCATTCTTACGGACTTTCCAGCTTCCATCCTCTTGTTGGATAGGACCAAAGATCTTCCTAAGAAGCTTTCGTTCGGTAACTAAAAGGTTACGCTCTTCGTTCTGGGTTAGGGTCCAGGCTTCACAACCATTTGTAAGTATTGGTCTTATAACCGTCTTGTATATCCGCAGTTTGGTTTTTTTACTTAAAAGCCTGGACACGAGCACTTTATGCAATGCTGCACCACACTTGAGGGTATTTTGGATGCGGATTTTAATTTCTTCCTCTCTGGTGTGTGCATCAGTTATCGTGCAACCCAGATATCTGAAGCTAGCTACTCCCGTGTACGTCGTATCTCCAACCTGTAGGTTTTGGCGCTGAGTTCGTGTGTCCCTATAGCGCTTCATGTGGAGATATTCCGTTTTTTTGACATTTATTTTTAGTCCGACTTTTTCTGCTTCTTCTTTCAAGAGCTCAGCGGCTTTGCTAACTTCGTCACGGTTTTCACCAAGCAATGCGAGGTCGTCTGCATATCCAATTACCATATGCTTTCCATTTAGTAGCACTCCGCAGTCCAATGCAAGCATTTTTCGCAGGATGTATTCCAGTACCAAATTGAATAGCACAGGCGACAGAGAATCGCCTTGTTTTAATCCGGTAAAAACCGCAAACTCTTCTGTTAGTTCTTTGCCTACTCTCACTCGCATGTTACTGTCTCCAATAGCCGCTTTTATTAAGTCCACCAGTTTGGTTGGAATTCCAAGCTCCTTTAAAATTGCGAACAGGGCGAAAAGCCCAGTTAGATGTTTGATTATTTTACGTCTTACATCGTCCTTATATTACAATGATAGGCAAGTTCAAGCACTGTATTATTTAAATTCCTTCTGAAAACTTATTAAATTTATTACCAATCTTCCAGATTGTCCTAAACACACAGGGAGGTAAATATCGAAACACATATGAGATAACTATATCTCCCCTCCTAAGTCATGTATCTTTTACAGGATACTAATAATTTTGCCGTATTAACAAAATGGTGTTGAACATAAAACATGACAGAAACAAATGTTAAAATCTATTCCAACTACGTCCGAAGGGTTGATTTTATCCTCGCTTCCCCTTTAGCGATAAAAGCATGGAATTACCCGTAATATTTATTAGAAAACTTTTCCGTAGGTAGGTAGTTACATTTAATTCGCTTTTGAAATATTGCGAAGCGAAATATAGCAGACAATGAATTGAAAACAAAGACCGCCTTATTGTTAATAAAATACTGCAAATTGTAAAGCGTATAATAATGATACTAGCAAATGTGTTGTGATTTATTATGTTTACAGTTATTTCTGTGTGATTTTTTGATGAATGCTTTTATTTTTAATTAATTTGAATATTTTTTTGTTGTTTTTACGAGGGTAAATGGGAATTCATTGTTTAGGCTTCTCTGTCAAACAGGGGATGGAAAATTGTATAGAACGGTTGTTAATTACATTACGACTGAAACCGCGGTTAAGTCTAGTATTTTTATATTAGAAGTCTTTATTATTTGTTTATAATCTTCTAATATCATGGGCTTAGAAAATGTTAGAACCATCGAATTACTTTGATAGTGTTGACCTAACAGCATGTACATATTGAAAAGAAATGTCACTACACTTACTACTACTAAACTAATATTAACATACATACTAACGCTTTACCCTACTTCGTCTGTGTTACAAATACGTGACATAAAATCTAACTTTTGTACTGTTGAAAAATTTTTCAATTTCGCTTAGTTAAGTTTTTCCCTTACAATATAAATACTATTGTATAGTAATATTAGTGTGCTCTAAAGTTCTAGACGTATCTAGATATTTACGCCGCTTGCTTTGATCATTGTAAGTGTTAAATCTGTAGAGCTGTTCATCTCCGGTTGGCTTCCGACTGAACTGTCCTTAGCTTGCTTTAATATCTGCGGTCTACTGAAATGGTTGGTTATTTGCATTTGTAGTTATTTGTACATACTAGCTGTGCCCTGCGGTTTCACTCGCATTGCTTCGCTCCTGTTGGTCTATATATAGTGAAGTATAGCCTATAACCTTCCTCGATAAATGTGCTATTTAACACCAAAAGAATTTTTCAAATCGGACCAGTAGTTCCTGAGATTAGCGCGTTCTAACAAACAAACTCTTCAGCTTGAAAGAAAGAAAAAACATCTATTTCTTATGTGCATAGTATTTAACACTATCCACGTTTATTTTCATGCATCCATTGTTATTTTAATAACAGACAGAATTTTTGTGTCATTTTTATGAAGTAAAATTTCAATTTTTTTATTGATAGTTACCTACATCTGAAGAAAACTACAATATAAAAACAAGGGTTACTTAATTATTATAATTAATTGTAGTTATTATTATAATTGTTGTTTAGTATGAACACTGAAAAAAACTATCAATGTAAAACTCACACTCATATCATTTTATTTTTTTATTCGTATATCGATACATCTATAAAACAAAGATAAAACAGCACACACCGTAATGAACATTTTTACTTCGAATCTTTGAAATAGGTAACTCATTATATTTAAAAATCTTGTTACATTTCACAAGTTTGTAGAGGAAACAACAAAAACTCTTAATTAGTTTTTATTTTTACCAATCCAGCTGGTTATGCTTTCTTGAACACAAAAAACCTTTTAGTTTTGCCGAATTCACAATTTTTCCCAACTTTTTCAATTGTTCTTTCCTGAAAACCGTGTAATACTTTTTTCTATGAACCGAGTCAAAAAATTCTCATAAACACCGACGTATTTTCCGCGAAATTATAAATTAAAATTTATTCGTTTTCATTGCCACAGGCAATGTTTTAAGCGTGAAATATTATGTTAAAAGGACATTCACAAATTTGAAAAGTATTAATTTTGTATTTTCTAAACCCAAATCGGTTTTATCAGTTATGTTTCGACGATTGTCATATCATTAATTTTTGCGTTTGAAATAAATTGTCTATTCGAGTTCTTATTATATTTTTAGCAAATATAATTTAATTTTAAATCAAAATTTGATCTAATAAATAATAAGGATGTCCATTTAGGAAGTAGGTATTTCTTTTTAATACGCGTATCAAACCAAACATGAAATATGTAGGTATTTAAGAATAATAAATCTTTTATCAAGAAATCGCAACAAATTATAACTTCAATATAAATACTTTATACTATTGTTATTTTATTTGCATAAAAGCACAGAATAATATGTGATATAAACTAGTAGCTAGATAAAAGGTAATAAAAACTATACAAATGTTATTCTTTGAATATCTATGATTATATTACTAAGGAATAAATAGGAATTAGATTTTTATTATTCAGTCAACATTATCAAAAAGTATAGTTCTAAATTTTGACTTGTGTTTTTTTTATTATAAATGCATACATGCGTATGTATGTATGGATAGATTTTTGTTACTCTTTCACGTAGAAACTACTGGACGGATTTGGATGAAACCTTACAGGAACATAGGTTTTTTTTTTTAATCTTTATAGGAATATAGATTATAAATCAGAATAACATAATATGAGCTACAGAAATACATTGCACGCGGGTTCGTCCGCGGGTGAAACCGCGCGTACAGCTAGTAATATTAATATGTTTAGCAAACGAAAACTTTAAACCATTTAAAAACCCGATCACAGACTTGACTGCAAAATGTCGAGTTAAATAAATTCATTAGAGTTTTAATTTATAAATCTCAAGGTGCTTTCATTTACAGAGTACCTATTTCAAAGGTAGCGCTATTTACTATTTACTTCAAAGTGAAGGAGTTAACCCGTTTGAAATTCAACGGATCATTACACTGCCGAGTTAGAAGTTAATTTTAACCTTTGGATTGAATAGCTCCTAGAAACATGCATTGCAAGTGTCCACAATTTTTGGTTGGTTAGTTCCTTCATTGGAAAGGAAGGTTTTATCATTGCTGTTCGAAAGGATAGGGTGGATTTTAAGGGATTTTTCAGTGGCTGATAGTTGATGTTAAGGTTTTATTTTGGTTATAAAGAGGGTTGACTATTTGAAATAGGGCTATGCACAAGAATATTAGATTTTACGGCAATGAATTCACATCAGTTTTTAATATATTGAAAGATACAAAATAAACTAATGACTTATCCATAAATAATTACCGAACCTATTCACCAAAACTGGACAATTTATTTTAAAGTTATTGTATTTTAATAGATTGAAAGATACAAAAGAAACAAATGACTAATCCATAAATAATTACCGAACCTTCACCAAAACTGGGCTTAGTATTTATTTTTTAGTTAATTTAACTTTTGGCCTGTTTTCAAAATTATTTCAGACACATTTCAATAAATACTATACCTACTTCTAAACGATTTTTGAGGATATGCATTTGTACAGTTTATGTTTATTTATTTAGAAATTCAAACGATTTAAAACACTATATCATCACTACATAGTATAAAACAAAGTCGCTTTCTCTGTCCCTATGTCCCTTTGTATGCTTAAATCTTTAAAACTACGCAACGGATTTTGATGCGGTTTTTTTTAATACCTAGATAGAGTGATTCAAGAGGAAGGTTTTAGTATATATAATTTATTAGGTTTTAGACAAAGCGGGCGAAGCCGCGGGCGGTAAGCTATAGTTATCTTATAAAACATGTTTCGTATAAAACGTAACACCGCAGCCGAGCCATAACTCACCTGAGATTAAAATAAGTTGACATTTCATACATTTCCCTGGTTTTTCTGACCATTAACAGACCGACCCTTTTCTTGTAAGGTAAAGTCCAGATTGTGACTTCCGAAATATAAGCTTAAAATATTTACTTGTGTATTATCACAGATTAGATACTATAGTAGGGGAGCCCAAGAGGGGATTTTTGGATTTACTCGAGCGCGTCAGATTACTATAAGGGACGGTACCTTAGCTATTCATTAGTACCTCTAGTCAATATGAGCAGTTATGGTTGGTGGGTGCGCTCAGGGGCCCCGCTGGAAAATTTGAATAATCCATAATTCCCTAAGGTTGAGCTCGAATCGTCAGATTAGCGAAATGGGGACTTCTTATATTGTAATTAACCCCCCCATATATTAATCTGACGCGCTCGAATAATATTACTTTAATTTTTTACCCTTTCTTCATAGCGATTAAATCGCCACTTAAATCGTCAGATTAACGTATACTTTTTTTCAGTGACGTCCTGGAGCATGCAAAATATCAATATCTAACGCGCTTGAGTATTTCCAAGCCAATTTTTTTCTTTTTTAAATTAAAAAAAATCAAAAAACCCTTCCCCACCGCTAAAAGTGAAAACATTATAGGACCTTTTTTTCTCGCTATGGTCTAATCTACCAATTCTAATAGGTTCCCGTGACGCTCGAGTAAATCCACATTTAGCATCCTGGGCTCCCCTACTACTAGGTAGGTATTATGGATTTATATTTAATTTAAACAGGACATGACATATCTAGTAGATGGAAATATTATACCTACTAGGTATATTATGATAACTGTGTACATTTTAGGTAGGTAAGTATATAGACAATTATTTGTTCATTTCGGTATAAGTATAGGTATTTCCATCGTTTCTATGTCTATGTTAAAATTCATCGACATTTAGGTAGGTAACTTATATTTCGTCGTAAAATCTTCACGAGAGCGTTTCATATTATTGTAATGTTGTAAGCATTGATGCATGGTTGATAGAACAATTACGATTATTTGTGTAATGACGTTAATTATCTCGTTTCGGCGAGTATTACAATAATTATTAATTACCTATTGAAAATATAATTAATAGAAGGATAAATGGTTAATACTTTAATAATTGTAATATAGCCTTTAATACGGTTTATATACCCAGTAGGTCCTACCATCCTACCTAAGAACTCACACGCAAAAACCAGAGAATAAGATTGTCTCTTTACCGAGGCAAAAATCTCAAATACCTAGGTAGGTAGGTAGGAATTTATTGTAGTATAACTTGGTACCTACATTTTACTAAATTATCTACCGAAGACCTTCTGTTGGAATAATCAATAAAGTTTAAAAACTGTATGTATCGAGTTTCTAACCGTTTTCTTCAAAACTCAAACTCAAAACCAAAACAATAATTTATTCACTTCGGTTCTTTCAAAAGCAGTTTTAAATTGTCAAATTATTACCGACCGTAACAATTGTGTACCTTTTCCACTTGTTTGAAAGGTTTCTACAGATTCCTGAAAGGTTCGACATTATTGTATCGAATCAATAGTAATGTTTATTTATACGAATATTGGTACCTACCTACCATTGCTACCTACCTATCTAGTTTTTATATCCCACTGCAGGCATTTTGATCTCCATGACGGTTTACGCGTTAATCCATCATCCAATTTAAATTATGGGTATTTAGGTATGTATACGTAGGTAAATAGGTATGTAATTTATACATAGGTATAGATTTCATGCTGAAAATTAATATCATTCATATTCATTCATTACCTACATCTAGAATTAGGATCTAATACCTACGTACCTACCTAGGTACCCAGTTTTTGATACATTTTCTTGTTGACAATATCTATTCATAGGTAGAATAGATTATTATGATTTAGTTTAAATATCATACCTACCTATTAATTACTTGCAAACAGTGAAGGATATTCTGAGAAGCAGGGCAAAGATAATTTGAAATACTGAGCAGTGAGCCTAGCTGAAGGATTAATAATTAGTATTTAGGTACACAAAAACGTTGCCTAAAGCTAGCTACAAAATACAAATTATACCTAGCACAGTATAAATAAATGAGTATTTGCAGTAGGTAGGCATGTAAGTATTGAAAACAACTCTCAATCCTAAGTGATCCTTATCCAATACTTAGGTAGGTACCGAAATATTCATAAAATCCTAAAATAACAAGAATGTTTTATGAAAAACAGTATATAACAGCTAGCAATCGCACCAAGAGAATAGAATTAAATTATATTCAAGTATTCACGGCGAAAAGAAAACTGGTAGTTTCCGTTAATTAAATAAAATGAAAAAATCCTTTCTAAACAATAATAGCTGTCGACTCGGCAAACTTTCTAATTAAAATTTCACAAAGGCTTTCCTAGATAGGATCAAAAGGCCTTCACAAAAAGTGTACAAGCGATTTCAAAGGGCACTGTTAAACATACTTGCAATTTACTAAACGACCTCTCTTCTCACAATGCATAATTACCTTGCAAACATTTTGTTTCAGTCAAGTATCCGACAGCTATCATTTCACTAAATAACACTAAAATCACTAGAACACTGGTTTTCAATTTAACTGTAATTTGCTAACCGTTGGCGGTTGGTGAGCGTCGGTTTTTACAAATTCATACGCGAAATTCAATTTCGGAATTAGCCGTTCGGGAGGCGTTGACACAACCTTCCCCGGTGGAGGGTAGAGCGCGACTGATCACTGAAGTCATAACTCATAATCATAAACGTGTTACGTTTCGCGATACGTAACATGAACCTAATTTCACTGTGGGGGTATAATATTGGTGACTGAATTGCTCCCTTCGATGTTAATACCATTCCTTGATAAGAGATGGCGCTTTTCACACAAATCTTATGCGTGTTGTGCATTTCATGATAAATCATTTTAACGTAGCGTAGTCATTGAGCGTAGTTGTGATGTTTCATGTTCGTAGCACCTATAATAATATGTAATTCTAATACGGCTTATTTATTTTAGACAGAGATTAAAAGATACAGAGAAGTTTTATTAATCTACCTAGGTATATTAAAGTTATTTTAGATAGCCACAGTTTGCAATTTGTATTTAGTTTTATGTCAGTATATTTCTTGCATATTTTCTATCGTAATTAATCCATTAATTAGTCATTTAATTTTTTACTCATTTAAATTGAGAAAGATGTCATTAATTATATACCAATGTATTTTCTCTGATGAAATTATGAAAATTGGGCATAAAAATCATTTTTTTTAACATAACGCGTTTTACAGTTACAATTTTCATCGAGTCAGGACAATTATTATTGTCTGTTGGGACTCCGGATAGCCTAGTTTTATAATTTGTTGTGTATTTAAATAGAAATAAATATAAATAATGAAGAATAGGTATTGAAACATTTACAAAGTATTACTTGTATACGTAGTATATTATTATTAGTCTGTGGTATTACCTATCCATTATTTTGATGACACATGAATAAGAATAAAACAGCTATTTCCTTTTTGATACCACTTACAAAATATTAAAAATAGTAATTTATGAGTAAAGTTAGAAAGACCCTCCTGTAAATACTCGTAATTGTATTTCGCGAACGCGACGCGACGGTAAAACTAAAAAGGCGTTCTTTATATTTTACCAATAACCGAAGCATTTTCACTTCCTTAAAGTTTTAAGTAAATTTCCTCACTCATTACTTTTAAAGTGAAACTTTTATTTATCGCTACACCTTCAGCAATTATAAATAAAAATTAGACACCTTTGTTGTTCAAACGATCTACTTTCCATGTAAATTGGGATCATTTTTCACATTTTGTTCGGGAATTGCCTTCTCCGGTAGTGTTTAAAGACTTTGATCAGGCCCTTTTGAGAAAATTAGCTAATCCGGAGTGAAAAATATTAATTTATTACTCGGTTTAACTTGAATGGGGTGGAAAAGGGTGTTAGTTTCAAATTTTTTGAAGAAATTATTACAGGTATTTTCCGTACTTACTCGTAGTAACATTTTTAGGTAAAATTTTTATTTATTAATTGATTTATAAACATCACTTGCTATTACAGGACACGCCCAATGTTACAACAATACACAATAATTCTTATATAAAACACACTAACTTAAATACTAAATACCTACTCATTATTACTTCAGGTCCTTCACCTATTAGAAAAAAAATTATTTCTTCTTTAATGAAATTGCACATAGAATGGCGATAAAGGGACGGGACGAAATTGTAAAAATTAATGTTGCCCTTTTCAGCGTGAAATATATGAAAACTCCATTATTGATTTAGCCTCCGTCTTCTAAATGAAGTCTGGGTATTAACATAAAATTCCTCTCTCTGGTTATTTAATTTAAGGAAATTGAACGTCAAATTTTATCACTCGATATCTATTTGGGGATCATTTTTTGAGTTTATGCAATGATTCAGGGGGAAATTGTATTAACTGTGAAAATTTCCTTTTTTTTTACTGAGGTTACTTTGTATTTTTTTATCCTTTCAGGAAATAATAATATCTTGATTGATCGGTGGAAACTATAATATTTCTTATTTCAACATTCACCGTTCACTATAGAGTTATTTCACCTTTTTTTTAATTTATCGACTTAATTATGAAAATAATTACAACCCATTTCGGAATAGCATCATCAGGTATAATAATTACTTAACATACATTTTTACCGAAAAGTAAGCAGGTAGGTTACAACCACTGAACATAGAGTAATATGAAACAGAGACAATCCTTCATAAAAAGGTCATAAATTTAATATTTATTTGTATAGTTAGGGCACATTTACAAACTTATTGAAAATGGGGATTTTACGTTTTTACGTGCTTGCTCGTACACCTTTAAATATCCACTCAATCTTACCAACACCACAGTAGCAACATAGCGACACACAAGCCACGATCATAAACCACTCCAACAAAACATCGATACTGCATTGACTATGACATAGGTCATAGACGGTCACTAAGCATGTACTCATTACTATAGAACTTTTCTACACACTCATATCAAAAACATATTACTAGCAAGCGACGAACGTAACGATGGTCCAAGCCTTCACAATCATAAACCATTCGAACGAACGTCGATACACTTTGCAGTGACTAGACGGTAAGTATGTACTCGTTACAATGGAACTTTCAACTCAGAAGACAGCAAATAGAGAACTAGTGAAGATAAAGCGTCCATGGCGAGAGCGCGGACACCTACTTGCAGTGGATAATGGCGATAGGGCGATTAATTTTCATTGTATACTTCAATGGAAAGGCATTGTGGGTGCTGTTTCGTATTGTAAATATTTAATGGCCGCGGTCAGGGTAGATGCGTTTGTGTCAGATTTTTAAGAATATAAAAAGTTCCTTCATATTATAATAATAGTAACTGGATAACTGTTACCACACTAAATATTATTTAGTGTGGTCATGGGTTGAAACGGCAGAAATTATTGTCTACGTCACTTAGGAATAACACAATGTAAATACATAGGTACTATGCTACAAATGTATATGCTAAATTGTAATAATATAAGTCTAATATTTTTTATTCTAAGAAGCTTCACAGGAACCCTAGGATTTCCAAGATAAAGAACGAACACTCAAACACTTATCCACGTGAAATCATTTCAATCAAATTAAATCAAGACCGGAGATAATTGAAGTTACTTTCACCCTTTGTCCCATTGAAGGTTAGAATAATCTCTGGAGTTCCAGCGTAAATCAAAGTTCAACAATAAGATACAAGTCTCGCCGGGACAAAGCGGACGCGATCCTGAAATGTTACTGTAGCGTGAGCGGTAAGCGATGGTGGTAAAATGTTCTAGAACGTTCCGCAAATTTGATAGAAGAATGATCTATAGTCTGTTATGATATAGGATACTCCATAGAAGGTTCGAGAAAAACGGATCTAGAACCTTCGATTCGATTCGATCGGATTCGATAGAAAATATTTCGATATTCGGTTGTTAGAATAATACAAAAGTAATAATATTAGTACATTCTTCTTATTGGCTTTTGTAATCAAATTGTAGTTTGATTGAATTTTAACACGTCCTATTTTCATAAGCGTTACATTTTCAATAGACTCTCAATTGTATTAAGTATATGATATTGATTATTACAACCTACGCATGGGCGTAGCCACGGTACGGCAGGGTGGGGCACTTGCCCCACCCTGGCTCTGGCCTGGAAAGTACCTAACCAAATCTAAAAAATTAAATTAAATTATCTAAGTACCTACTGACTACAAAACTTAGTATCCGTAAGAAAATTCACTCTCGAAAGTCGTCACACAAAAAAATGCGATCTAAACAAAAAACTTGCGCACGACCCCATGCGTAAACAAACTTAATCCTTTTATTTTTCGTTTGTGTGTTTTTGGCCGATATCTCGGAAACTATCCACTTAAAGGCAAAAGTTATTATGACTTTTTTGTAGAAAGTAAAATTTCGCATCTATTATTCCTTGTAAACTTTTTTTGTAAAACGTAGCGTTTACTATTTATGGCCCATTTAATGAAACGTTTTATCGTTTTTGGCTAATAACTCTTAAAATATTGGATTAATCAATAAAATACATCTATCCATTTTTTAAGATCACTCTATTCTCTACAACTTTTGTTTGAAACTTTTTTTTAGAGTTCCGAACCTCAAAAGGAAAAAACGGAACCCTTATAGGATCACTATGTTGTCCGTCTGTCTGTCTGACTGTCAACACCCTTTTTCTCAAGAAAGCGTGCAGGTATCAAGCTGAAATTTATATCGAATACTCAAGTCTACGGTCCCTTGAAGCTGTGAAAGCCAACGCAATCAAAAGATACAGCCGTTTTATGCTGCAAATTATCGCAAATTTCGACATTCGCAAGGGAATCAAAACCTACACTGTACTTCCCGTGAACACATTCTTGAAATTTGGTAAAAAGCAATGTCTTATAGCACAGAGAAAGGAAAAATTGCTAAAACATACATTTTAGAGTTACAACATAATAAAAAGTAGGTTTGTTCGGAGCCCTCGGTGCGCGAGTCAGACTCGCACTTGGCCGGTTTTATTTCTAATGCCCACAATTTTTGAGTTATTTAATGACGTTCAATGTTGAATTACCGGGCTTAAAATGGAGAATTTCAAGGCATGCATGCCATATAATGCTAAAAATTCAACAAACTTATTAAAAATGATGTCCTGTAGTACTTCAAAATTAATAGTTTATTTCCTCAACTGCAATAGTAATAGACTTTTAAAATATTTCATTTTATTATATTTCGTACAACTAAATAATATTGAGTATATTATTTTATCTTCTGATGCAAAAATAAAATAGAAGTAAACGAAAAGAGTATATTTAGAAAAATGTGTGATAAAAATCATTTTTCTATAAAAAAATATCTAAATTTTATCAAAAATCCACTTGCATTGGATATATCTTCTTCGTCTTCATTACATCCTTAAAAAAAAACTTTAAGGCTCCCGCGTCACCCGCCGAGCGCCGACATTTCTACATTAAACGGATTACAACTCAAAAACTATGGGCACTATGGCACTAAAAAATGGGTAGATGCATTTTGTTGATTAATCCAATATTTTAAGAGTTATTAACCAAAAACGATAAACCGGTTCATTAAATGGGCCATAAATCGTAAACAGTAAGTTTTACAAAAAAGTTTATCGGGTGTAAAAGATGCGAAATTTTACTTTCTATAAAAAAGTCGAAATAACTTTTGCTCTAAAGTGGATAGTTTTCGAGATATCGGCCAAAAACTTTTCTTTAAGATTGCGAGCGAAACTCCACCTGGATCTGTCAGCTTTTTTTGTGTTTTTATGGTCAGTAAGTGACCCTAAACTTCCCGTGAACCCAGAATCTTGAAATTTTGTATTAAGTAACGTCTTATAGCGGAGATAAAGTAAAAATTGCGAACCCTTTAGGTTTTGATTCCCTTTCAAATGTCGAAATGTGTGAAAATTTGCAACACAAACGGCTGTATCTTTTTTATTGCGTTGGTTTGTAACTATGATTTTTTCACAGCTTCAAGAGTTCGTTTTTTTCCTTTTAAGGTTCGAAGCCCTAAAAATTAACCGGGACTAGACTTAGGATAAAGTTGCTAGTAACATATTTTTTTTTTTATTTTTGCCCCACCCTGAGCCCATGGCTAGCTACGCCCATGAACCTACGTGCGTCTGTTCTTTGTGTGTATTGTTATGAATAAATATTATTGTTAAATTATAATATCATGAGCATTTGATCTAAAAACTTAAGTTCAAATAGCGATAGGTAAGAATAAATAATAATATTAAGATAATAATAGTATGAGTAAGACTTGACAGGTAAGAATTTTCTCAGCTGAAAACTAGGGTTTCTGAAACTTTTTCTACAATAAATATAATATTATGTGTTTACTATATTAATTGTAAATACAGGTAATCTATGAAATTGTTCAAATATTCAATATTTATTTTTATATTTTTTTCTTACCGCTTAGGTAAGATATAGACGTAAGAGATATCTTGCAGGTTACCTAAGGTGAAGGCTAGAAAAATAAAAATAGTGCCAACTAGATCATAACCTTTCGATCATAACCATTTATCTTTACGAAAAAAATACATTACATTTTTTCACATGTACCACACACGCGTTTATCCAAATAGTGGCAAATGTCAGCGCAAACTGGGATTCTATGATCCTGGTATTAAGACTCAAAATTCGGAGAGCAGCTGTTATCCTTCAGACAGACATTCCTGGGTAAGGTATTAGATATATGAATAGTGAAAATGTAGAATTATTTTAAGCTCAGACGTTTCCACAATACGGGATGTTTACATTGTGTTGGAGATGGGAGGTTCTGAAATTATTCGGCGCTGTATTTGAGGTTAGGTACCAGAGATTACAAACTGACAATGTCTGGTGAATTCAGTAGTCGATGGATTACCAGAACAGAAAAGGAAAGACTTAGGTCCAGAGCATTAAAAAAAATATAATTTTGATAATTCAGGAACAAAATTTTCATGCAATTGCAGAATCAATGCAATTGTGTCTATTTTCACTCATGGATTCCATAATATTTTAATTAAGTCTAGAATTATAAAACCATTTCGTTTTGAAATTAACTATGCTTATTCTTTTTTTAAATACTTCTACTTGTCTATACCAACAAAATACCGTTTCTAAAAAATATAGATTGAGACAATAACCGCACAATAAAGCAGAGTAATAATTAAACAGAGACTATCACGTAATATTAGCTGTCATCGTTTCAACCAAACTGCACGGATTCAGTCTGTCTCAAAGCTTATCTACATTTAACACTATTGCGAGACTGTTTCCTAATCTGTATATCTGGACATAAATAACTAGAAGAATAATTTATTCTTTATACTACAGTATCTTTCATATGGACGTATTACAAAGGAGAGATCCTGAATGATATTTTGGTGGAAAGAATATCACACAGTGAAAAAAAAGAAGATACGGGACTTTATTATTATATTTATTATACTAGCTTTCTACTCGCGGATTTGCACGTGTTTCATAGAAAGACTCGCATAGTTCCCGTTTCTGTGGGATTTCCGGGATAAAACCTATCCTATGTGTTAATCCAAGTTACCCACTATGTGTGTACCAAATTTCATTGTAATCGGTTCAGTATTATTTTCCTAAAAGAGCAAGAAACATCCATAATAAATACATACTCACCAAATCACAAACTTTTGCATTTATAATATTAGTATGATTATCTCCGTAGTCCCTAAGTTTGTCGTCTATGAAATAATGAAATCAATAAACGTTTAAAGTATATCCATAAAATATATTTAAGTAACAAACCAAATATTGTTTCAAAAATACATTACGCTAATTTAAGATTTTATAATCCAGATGTTACAACTAAGGATATTTATTATTTAAGTTCATCGTATTTCTTTCATTTGAAAGTTAAATATTGCGAAGATTTATCCAGTAACAACTCTATATCCATCATTGTGTTTCACGAAGTCGCATGCACTCCGATGCTTAATCTGTGTCACGTTCAGTATATATTTTCAGTCGTATGACGTTGGCACAAGGTCGAAATTCTCATAAATCGCATCATACTGTTCCAACAAATGTCGTATATTTGTGACAACACTATTTTGAACCCTATCGTGATTGCGATACAATTGTTTTTCAAATATCGGTGTTTAATAATTTTGTAGGGTAATTGGCATAGATTAAGACGCGATCAGACCATTAACGTCTATTTTAGATTTTGCACTTCGGTTTGCCTTTATACGCCTAATTTGTGGGATTAGAAGCAAATTGGCGTCAAAATTCAATGAAATTGTGTATCGCTTGTTCAAGGGTATCTGTTTAATTTGTATTGGATTATCTTATATATCTTTAGCTATGTTTAGAGCCAAGAATATTAATGGTAAAATCGTACCAGGGTAAATAGGCAATGTAAATAGTTCTAAAAAAGGATAGTTCATAGGTTTGCTAACAGAACTCAATTACACATTACATCATTATTATGTATTTTAGATTTCACAGTCATATAAACATAAGAAATCTTAGCTGTGAAAATTTTCATTTGTCTTAATTTTATTGGTAACATGAAGATGAGTGGATTGTATGATTAAAACAGCAAGTGTTACCATCACAAGCAGCAGTACCATCCCTTTATAAGCCCAAGTTGAAAAGATAAAGTAGGCTCATTAATATGCTTACATGAAGGTACCTTATATAATACTGAATAATATACAATACCTTACTGGATTATATCCACATTATGCAAATCAGATAATCACTTTTGAAAATCGAGTTGCTTTCATAAATCTTGATAATTTAAATCGGACGTACTTTTTATAATTAATTTTAGTGCTTTTAACCCACTTCAAAAACGTCTTTGGGTAGTCTTGCTTATTTGGATTCTACTTCTACTTACAGAAAAAGAACGGTATATAAATGCAGTAAAAGTTACATTTTTTTGTGAAAACATCTTTCCAAATCATTTAAAAAACGGTCTACCAACTGCAAACTGATCCTTTCCGTCATGGACTGAGTCAAAAAGCTAATTCAAGCTCTCAAATACAATTCAAACTTTACAGTCACGAGTCTAACTAAAAGACAAATTAGATAGCACGATTTGGACTCAGCAAGCTGTAATTTAGACGAGTTGCAGTTTGTCTTTTGAACTGCCCCCGTACCACGACATCTTAAAGCAGTATTATTTCCAGTGTGGAAAAATGACAGCGCTATATCGGTCGTCTAGCGCCATCACGTTCCCACACTGGATATAATACTGCTATGAGACATCATGATAACCCTCGATGTCTATTTCGATTTACATTAATTCCTCAGCTGGAAGTCTTAACTGTCCTGTAGATGGAAATTTATTTACTTGGAACGTCGATAAATTTTGTTCAAGGCAATAATTAGGGAATGCTTTTGTCCACAGCTACGGTTGATTGAAATTACATTTAGGTTCATTACGTGCTTTTATTGCTGATGTTTTAGTCTAGGGAGTTCTAAGTCTACCGACATTTTCTCGTTCTATATATTTTGTTGATTTATTAGACACTCAAAATTCATGTCGCACAGGCTACGGACAGAATGCTAAATGTCTTAATTGCGAACCGATATGTATGTATGTAGATTGTAGAGTCAAAAATGAGTTACTAAAAATTTAAAATATTTAAATATACGTTGTTATTATTTTAAGCTTATCATTTGTTCCTTTTAGGGCCGATTTTTCTATCCATGGTTAAAACTTATCCGCCCAATAAAGTATTACACGATAATATTAAAATGTCTCCCGTAAACTGTCAAAGACGGGCAAAGAATACATTTTTGAAATGGTAGTTTAATACGTTATTCGACGAATAAGTATTAAGTATTAACCAACGATTGAAAAATCAGCCCTTATTGTAATGTAAAATAGCTTTTGAGTTTTGAATAAAAGAAATATAATATTGTCAGATGATAAGGTATAAAAATAATTTTTAATTAATTAGTTCTAAGTTCCTTATTAAAAATCCAAAAATACTGTTTCTTCCATCGGTGCATCCATTTTTCTCAAGTCATAAAGATAAAACTTCGCTGCCAAACTCCCGAAGGCACAGACTATCCAACACTGATAAATCATTTCACAAACTTTCATACGGTAATACCCATCACGCTCTGTCAGTTAGCTACTCTGTGCAATTTGCTTATCAACTAAATTGAATTTTAATTCTAAGTAATAAAGTTCAATTTGCGTTGCGTTTGAAATAGTTGCAATATATAAGATGAATAGTTAATTTCAACTTTACTGTACGTTTACAGTTTTAAATCAATTGATCCGATGCTCGAGTTGCGAGTTACAAATTGACATGCATACTCTAAAATAATTAGGTATGCTAACACGTAAAATGGAAAAAAAATTCGCCAACTAATTTCGCGTCGTATAAACGGCACAGTTTATAGATTTAAAAAAAAATCAAAAATTTCGGAAAGACGCAGCAGTTTTCGCAAACCCTTATCCACAGAATTAAATATACTTAATAATAATTTTAAAGTTATAAATACGAATAGCAAAACGGATACATTTTCCGGTTATCCGAAAACCGAAAATTAATATTAAAAAACCACAAAGCAATATCGGGCGCATTCAGTCGAACTTTTCAATTCATTTAGACACACTAGTTCAACGCCCGTTTGTTCTAGACTTCGATTTATTCGAGAATAATTTTCGTAGCAATTTGTTGATTAATAGTTTTTTTCTCACTACGTTACGATATTGTTTATTTAGAAGATAAAGTTTGATGGTATATAGGATTTTTTGAGATTAAGTAAATTCGAAAAGTGCATCTATTTTGATGAAATTCGGTGGTTTAAGTTTGTATGTTTGAGTGACAGTACTAAAAATGTTGGTTATAAAATATATTATACATGTAAGTATACTCGGTTATAAGTTTATAACCGTGGTTATAAAGTGGCTGGTCATTACCGATCATGAAATTTCTAAAATACAATTCTGAACAAAAGTAACATAAAAACAAGCGAAACACAAGTAGGTATACCTAGTGTGATGTCGAAAAACATATTTTTCAAAGAAAATATTTAACAATTAATAATTCTGAAAATGTTGTTTTGCCAATAAGATCAAAGACGTAGAAAATATTAATTAAGAAACTTAATTCTAGATTTTCTCGTCTGCTGCTCACACCACCTACATTTTTAAATGAACTCAAACAAAGGTCAATAATAAAATTATTATTGGATTGTATTGAAATAAAAATAAAAATATTACGATTTACGAATTGAGAACATTCATCTTTTTAGGAACATCGCTCGGTTTAAAATTTAAATGAAAAATACGGTCAATGTTTAGTTTAACCAAATTAAATAATAATAATAAAAACAAAAACCCATCCAAGTTCAGCATTAAAATACAGATTATTTAAGTGTCATTTCATATACAATTCTAATTTTTATTTTTATAAAAAAACTAGCTTCCGCCCGCGACTCCGTCCGCGCGGAAAAATTAAGAAAAATTGAGATTTATTTTTTTTCTACGTATTTTTCCGGGATAAAAAATATCCTATTTTATGCCCAGGATAATAAGGTATAATTATACCAAGTTTCATCGAAATCGAGATTGTTCTATTTTAATTATTAAGTAAATTATCAATTATTTATTTTCAATAATTGACATTTGCTATTTTATTTTAACTATAATAACAAAGATGGCGGTAATATTTAGAATTATTTATTTTCACAAATTAAAAACATTGTTGTTTTAGTTCAGCTATTATTGCATAGATGGCGCTAATATAAATAGCATTTAATATATTGAATTATATTACATCGCCATCTAGTAGATTTTTATGTAACTACTACAGTTTAGAGTTACTGCTGGCGTTATACGCTTTCTTCAATATACCATAGATGGCGTTATAACCAAAATAACATTCATACATTTTGTAAAAAACGCCCAGCGAGAACTAACTACCTATATCATTTTGCCTTAGATTATTGAATCTATTTATTTTAGTTTTAATTAATTGTTCAGAATTCATCTCGTCTACTTTTTAGGTAGAGAATTCATTAATAATTAATTAGGTATTTATTTTCATTACCAATAAGGCAGATTTAATGAATGTATGCGTAGGTACACTAGGTACCATACGTAAAATGGTTTTCTTTGCTTTTGATACAAGCGAGATTTCTTATAAAAAGCTATTCTACAATTAATAAAACTGAAAAGTCGAAATGCAATTTCAATCTATATCTATACATATAATAAATCTGTAGAAGGGTCAATTCTGTACATTGAAAATATTGAAAAAATAAATAGCAGGGGGTGTTACTGGATCGATACCAAACCCAAATATGTATGTGATTAAAAAAATTTTTGTCTGTCTGTCTGTCTGTCTGTCTGTCTGTCTGTATGTGAAGACATCACGTGAAAACTAACGGTTCGATTTCGATGAAACTTGGTATAATTATACCTTATTATCCTGGGCGTAAAATAGGATACTTTTTATCCTGGAAAAATACGTAGAAAAAAATTAAACTTAATTTTTCAGTTTTATCCATAGACGTTGTTCTGTAGAACCGCGAACACACGTTGCGTATTATTATAGGCCTAGCCGTATTTGGGTCCAATAGATATTTATAAGATGTCATTGTCAGAGTTACTCAAAATGGAGAAATAAACCATCCACGCGAAGACCGACATCCGCGCGGACGGAGTCGCGGGCGGAAGCTAGTACAACACAAACTACTTGATAGCTGATTACATTATAATTCAGCGTATTAACTGATATTCTGTCTGTATCTCTATTTCTCTGTACATAGATAAGACAAAGATATATGGCGGATACATTATTCAATTACTTATAGTTTGATGGCCATTTAACCATACATAATGGTAGGTATATATTGACCGGGTCAAATAGGGCTGAATTAATTGGAAAATACTTTGTTAGCTAGAAATTATAAGGTAAACTATATTATTACTTAGGTTTTAACATGGATATAAAATCAACGATAGGTGTAGTAAATAAAGATAACCACCAGTTAAAAAACACAAAATTTACAGGTAGGTACCTATTCTAAATTCTAAGTACCTAATGCTAATCTTCACAGTACGATGTGTAGCTTATTATTACTATCTTGAGTTTCCTTTTCTGTCCATGATTTGTTAACGTAACATATTTTTGCTTACACACAAACAGCGTAGGGTAAATATAAGCGTGTTAAAATAACAGTTATTAAAATGTTTTATGCATTTTCTATTTATATACTCTTTATCACATCACATAACTATCCTATTGTTCACGAAAATAAATCGCTCACCAATCGATTCCATCTAAGCTACAGATAATAAAAACAAATTAAAACCACTAACACAATAACTAGAACAATGAAACAGCAAGCCATCCGTTGTGAACTAAAATCCTGACTAATGTAATTGCCAAAGTTCCGATGCTGTTCGCACTCCGCGGCCTCCAACTTGCTGTAATTGATGTATGATGACGGTACGCTTCTGATTTCAGAGCTATAAGCGTGTTTATTTATTTACTAGATGCCCGCGGCTTCGCTCGTAGTCAAAGGAAAACTATACCTACCTAATAGGGAAATACTCCTGAAATAAATCAAATTTTATTTTTATTTTTTATTTTAATAGACTAAAATTTTCTAGGGTTTCAAACTATATTCATTTTTGAGGAGTGCAGAAGAGACAAACAGACAGTAACTTAGCGCTCGCGGCTTCACCCGTAATATAGTTAAGTTCCCATAGAATTAGATGTTTTACCGCGAGAATTAGTCTATGGGCTATGTCCTATAGCCTCGCGGTTAAAAGTAGCCTATGTCACTCTCCAAACTTTTTCCGGACATAAATCGTAGGATAAAGTCGCTCCGTTGCGACGTAAAAGAAAGACAAATCAACACACTCTCGCATTTATTAATTTAAAAAGTACTGGAACACTAGTTTCATATTTGTAACACAATCAGCAGTCACATGAAATTATTCAGTAGGTAATGGATAATTTTAACAACCCCAAATACGTTTACGAATAAAATATCATCCAACGGTTTAATAACAGCAATCAACCGAGAGTATTGTCCGAAATAAAACAAAGATCTAAACACACTCCCGGGATTCCGCGAAAAATATGAGACCGCAAAAGCTGGAGGCTTTTTGGGAATTCAATCGACACTTGGGTGTATTCTGGCGTACTGACCAACGGCAATTTGGGAAAAACTCACGCAAGAGGCAAGGGCGTAAATGTTTTTGGAATTTTTGCGACATTCTGCAACGAATTGGCTGTGGATTGGATGTTTTTTAAATGTAAAAAGATCGGGTGAGATTCTGTTTACGTTTTGGATGGTTGTTTTGTTTTATGAAATTGAAGTATATATTTTGGTAGTTTTCGTAGTTACATTCTAAAATGCTGTAATACCCGGGAAAACGATTCATCGAATTTTATTGTACAACATTTTTTGTAGTTGTAGTTTTAGATGCTTCAATTCATGACGAATGTTTATTCACTTATCCTAACAAACGCGCTTATATGAATGTAGGTACCTACTAGAATACGATTTTGATGCAATCTAAAGTTTAAATAGTGTAAGTTTTAACATACAAAAAATGGGTACCGTTTAAAATTTCCTCCTACATACGTGAATTATAAGAAACAAATGAAATCCATCTCAAATTAACACGAATTACTTAGAGTCCCTATAATGAATCTGTTTACCCTTTAATTACTTCACTAAACTATTAACTATTTTTACATCACATATAGCCCATCCAAATCTGTCAGTCGCAGATCAATGATTAGTTTCAGCAGTGTCAGCGTGTCAACACAAATACTGTGAACAATGGGACGCTGTAAATCAGCATCGCAAGTGCTGTCAACCATGGAATTTGGATGCGCAGATTATAGTGAAACAGATGGTGTTGATTTGACCGACTTCAAAATAGAAGGTTTTCAATTCGACTGTTTTTTTTTCTGTGTTTGTTATGTACCGCAGAACTTTCGACTCGGTGAACTGATTTCGATACTTCTTTTTTATTTGAAATCTAGTGGTTTATTCTGTTTAAATCTTGTCTAGAAGGTGGTTTTGTTAAATTATTACAATTTTATTAATTTGGACATTTTCAGTATGGTTTATTTTAGAAACAAGGAAATATTATGTGCTGTTAAATGTAGACTTATATGTGAAACTGACTTCTGATAAATACGGAGACGAAAAATATAATTTGTAAACTGAAGTTACAACATTTTCATGTGCTAAAATTCGGGTTACTCCACTAAGCACACATTTTTGAAAATAATTGACTATGAGGAGCTATTCATAGATGAAATAAAAATTAACTTTTCTAAGTAAGGTTCCTATCATTCCTTTCCTAAAAAAAATAAGTAAAGCTGAAAAAAGGGTTTTCTCAAGGAACTTCACTTTAAAGTGAATTTTCATTCTTCTAAATGCAATAATCTAAATGTAAATGAGTCTTCAGCATAAGACGAGCAATTACATTTTTATTTTTTAGTATCTTAATTATATTAAACACAAAAGTGTAGTATATTCAACACGAAAAATGCTGAACCGGTTTTGATGGATTTTACTATCCAGATAGATTACACCATCCTTATAATATTATATAAATGTTATTTGATACCTTAATTACTTCTATAGGGAAAGTCTGATGCTAAAACACTTCATGATATAAAAATCGATGAATAAAATTAAAGAATGTCCGACAAAATCAACTACGTATTATGTAGTTGTCGTATTGCAACAACTACGTAGTTGATTTTGATGACATTTTTTTAATAGACAGAATGAATCTGGAGGATGGTTTTGTATAAATCTCTTTATGTTTTCTACAAAGCTTCGCCCGGGGAATGCTAGTATGTTTTTTTTCGGTATCAATTGCATGTATTCCACAATTCATTAAAAAGTTGGCATAATATTCTCAAAACAACACTCCCATTCAATTTATGTATATTTTAATTGACACGAAAAACGAAAACAGTATAAAAACATTCAGACACAATTCAGCCAAACGATAAACACTAGAATGTTCCAGAATGTTCCTCACAGTCTCTATCGCTCAATTACTCTGTGCTAGTACAATGCCTAATTGCCAGTGGCCATAACAAGATCGGCGCCAATAAAATTTTATACTACAGTTTAACTTGTTAATTTATTTTCCAAAGTTATGGTCATTTGGAATTGCTGTTGTAATAGGGATAAAGGTTTTAATGTATTTTATGTACGCAATGTAATAATAGTTTTATTTAATGAATGCTTGTTTATTCGGTTTAAGAACTTTTGTTATACAATAAACTCCATAGTAAGGGAAGTTAAATAAAAAAATAATAATTTTGCTGTCATATTTATTTTTATTGTACAATTTCTACCAATTTAATAAATGCATAATTGTTTCTAACTTATGACTAAAGCTGCGTCTACGCTAGGAGAGCCGAGCCGAACACAATTCGTCTAGTGTGGACCAACTTACAAGCCGAGACAACTTACACGTCTCCGCTTGTGCTTCGCTCGTGCTCGGTTCGTCTAGCGTAGACCCGCCTTAAGATGGCATTTTGCAATGTGCCCGTGACTTCGTCCGTCCGTTGAGTCAAAGCGCAGCTTTTGCTAGATTCTTTGAAATATTTTCTTATTGGTCGCATTGTAATCTTATTTACCTACTAGGTTGTATAACCCACTAGGTTGACCCCGCACAGGTTTTCCTAGTGGGTTAACCTGGGATTTACATTTTATATGAAAGTTTGTAAAAATTTGTGAAAAATAAATAAATTTTGAATTTGAATTTTGAAATTTGAATTTTGAAATTTGAATTTATTTATAGCTTTAAAAAATAACGTCTCTACATTATTATATTGTAAATTTTTAATTTACTACCATTAATTCCTGAGTAAATCGCTTTTAATCTAATAAAATATAATTCCTTAGTTTTTAATTAACATTTAAGTATGAGTATCACATTACGACATTATTCGTCTACTAATTTCTATACTATTTTAAAATATAAGATAAATTTTCTGTAAGCATAACTAAATGATGTTTAATTAATTTTATATCATAACTCATTTACTGCTGACTAAATGATATTTTCTAAGGGGAATTAAAGGTATTTCGGGTGCAACTAATTTAATATATTTCGTATTCTTATATAACTAAAGCTAATATTAATTACTTATATTGGTGAATCGGAAGTATATGGTGCAGCACCTGTCCATGTTATTTTCGCCTCTTGCCATCTGAAAGTAAAATTATGGGAACATTTAGTTTAATAAAAATAGTTTAAAATTAAGATAGAATTATCAAAACCCATCATGAAAAGTAGAAATTTCGATTTTGATAATTAATATTCTAAATACCGAAAATCCTTTTTATCTGCTAAGAAAAATGCAGGAAAAGATAGGTTTTTCCTCAGAAATATGGCATGGACATCAAAATGTTACGATTCACCGATATCAAGCATACATGGGTACATATTCTTACTTTAATACCATCTACCCAGCTACCATGAACATTTAATTTGTAAACAGTTAAATTTACGAACTCCATTTGCATTGCAGCAAATAAATGTTCATATAGAGGCAGCATCTTAACATTTCACCGCAGATTTGTGCGCTCAACGCTGCCAAATGTACGGCTTCCTATTGCGAAAATTGCACGATGTTATACCTATCTACCTGCTCGTGTTACTGTGTAGGTAGTATTTCGAATAAAGCTTAGCAAAATAGGAGCGGGATGTGTCTATTTTGATTTGGATTGTGTGCGTTTGTAGATTTGTATGTAAGTGTAGGTTTAAGAGATCACTGATAAGCCGATTTTCTAGTCTTAGTTAAAATCTAACAATTATAAACCCTTGATTTTCCGGTGTCGTTCTAAGTAGGAGTACGTAAACTAGTGACTAGCTGACAAGATTAACTTTTTCTATATAATATTGGTAAAATAGCATCTCATAGCGGGTAAAACCCCGCTCTACCTTATTTTTGACAGTAATAAAAACTGATAAATAACTAATAGCCAATTACAAAGTTCTCTCTGATCAAAAATTTCAGAAAAACAGCATTATCCAAGAATCAAATCCAAATAGCTATTTTAATTAGTAATAGCTGTAATACTCGTCAATATTATTATCTTGTTACTGCCTGATGGAACTGCATTTTACAAATTTTAGGACATATTATAATTAAGATGCTCCTTCAATTTTTGATATACTTGGTATGAATAAGTTTCTCCAGAGGTGTAGCACTGATGTCATCAGTTCTGAGTGGTCCAACGTCTTCGTGGGCTCTCGTGTCTACGTTGAGTAACACGTGGCATCCACCACATGTGTAGTAGTGGATGTCGAACCTGGGGAATAGATTTATAATTTTAATTAATACTAGCTGTGCCGCGCGGTTTCACCCGCGTAGCTCCGCTCCTGTTGGTCTTAGCGTGATAATATATAGCCTATATTACTCGTGGATAATGTAGCTTTTGAATAGTGAAAGAATTTTTAAAATCGGTCCAGTAGTTTATAGCCTATTCATTACAATCAAACAAACAAACAAACAAAGTTTTCCTCTTTATAATATTAGTGTAGATAACAAAAAGTCCGCACATGCTAAATTGGAGACAGAGAAACATCGTCGCTTATCCTTGCTGGGAATAAAAATGGCTTATGAATGGAATTTGTCACAAAGTATGATTAGATATAATATTTTAGCAGTACATTATACGGTTGTATAACTTCCATAATAATATTATAATCATAATTATGATTATAATGAACATAATATTTATACGTACCTCCTTTCAGCGTGATAGTTCCGTAATAACTCCCGGTTTGTGTTGAAGAGTACGCCAAAATGTCCAGAACAACTTGTTACCTAATCAAAAAAATAATATTTTATTAAAAAATTATAAACATAATATTCAAGTTTAATAGAAATATGCAACAGCGATGGATGAGATATTACATATTATAATGTGAGAAAATTAAAGCACGGATGTTTGAGGGTTAGTTTGTCAATCATGCAAAAACAACGGCTCAACTTTGTAATCTTTTTATGCAGCTAGATTGTTTCCTGTATCTATGTGTATGTTATTTTATCCTGTCACAATACAATACAGAAAAACTACAAACATACCTTATTTTTACGCGAGTATCTTGAAAATAAACTTCCTGGCTCGTAGCTAATTAAGGGGCCTAAGTATTATTGAAAACTTACCCATATAGGCAAAGCAGGGGTCTTCAACCTTGATCCAGGGTACTGATTCGACACGTGGTTGGTGGCGGTATCATCACCATTATACCACACGAGTAGACCCACCGGGCTTCTGGACAGAATACCAAATTGGGGCATAGCCTGGAATTAACCACCACGTAGATACATTAATGTATGTATATTGTATATGTACAATAATTATTTTTTTTTACCATTTTCAAACCGCCAGATCAAGACAACATTTGATTGGGACCACAGGAAAGGCACAAGTTTTCAAATAAAAAATTGGTTCACCAATACGAAAGTTACTGCGGTAACAAACTCAAAAAATAAACAGCATGTCAATAACAGTAACAGGTAAAGTTATCCTGATAGAGATGAATCCTAGCCATAGGGCATTAATTTAAAGCTTCAATTTATTTTGTACGTAAAAGAGTAAACAAGCATACAAAATTAACACAGAAATATACAGGAATAATAAAATATAAACAGAAAAATATGCAGATCTCTAGGTAGCGATCTCTTTATAAATAGTTCCAGAGATTAGATGAGACACACAGATTATATATATTGTCAGAAGGGCCTTTACACGAATTAGTTTCATAAAACTGGTTTAGCCGTTCTGGAGGTTAACGTTACATTATGATATGAGAATTTTATTTTTGTTGTTCATTGTTCTCATATTTGGTACTTTTTCATTTGTAACTTTTTTTGTTCAAATCTCAACTTATATTAACTTCCGGCTGCAACTTACTTTAATACGACTGCAAATAGTTGTTGTTTGTTTTTGTGTAATTGTAATTGTTCTTGTTAGTTGCTAGTATTTGTGTGAATATACTTTATATTATAAAAAATAATGTCGGGCTTGTTAGACCACTTGTTAGGGATGAATAGGAAAACGGATATTAATAAACTGATAGTTCCGGCTAAGATACATTGTACTGATGATGATGGTGATGATAATGATGATGATGACGATGATGATGGTGGTGGTGGTGCTGATGCTGATGGTGGTGGTGATGATGATGGTGATGATGAAGTCATAACTTACATAATGATCTTCATCCCCCACATATTGTACACCATTATGGAGATAGGGCGTGGCTCGGCCAGTGAGGAGCAGCGTGGTGACATTCAGGGACCCTTCCACTTGTGTAGATACTAAGTAGTTTAGTTTACCGTCTAGGTCTTTCTTTATACTGAAATTAGAATATAAATACATAGTAAATCGAGAAAATTTTATTGTTGCAATTTACAAATTGAGGAAACATTAATTCCATGCATTTTTGAGAATAAGTTATGTAGTTATAAGGGTAATAATATTTCCATAATTCTGTTCGCGAAATAAAAGTGGCTTTATTACATTAAAATCATTAAAATCTCGTCAGATTCGGTAGTGCTGTTTCTGGTAGGTACTAGCCGAATCAAAAACATTAATTTTGTTTTAAGACTTAATATGCATTTTCAATTTAATATGTTAGCTCTATGTATAACCAAACGCTTAACTAGTTAAAGATATTAGACATTTAAAAATATCTGCAACAAAATGACGCCCATATTTTACCAGCGTGTTCCTATCTTTAATAATTAAAATTATTACCGATATAATACCCAATAAATTCATCAAAACTGAAGTATTTTTATCCTTGTTAATTAGTTTTCTTACTTTTCACAGCCTCTCGACAAGATGGCAGCATACAGGAGAAGCAACGCACCTGAACCGTCTTCTGACTGAAACTTATTATAATTTTATAATTAAATTTACAATTTATAATCTATGGTATTTAAAAAGTATTTAACTTTAAAGGGATTTTATTTATAACATTGTTTATCTCGACGTTTCACTATTAGACTGCAGGCCCATGTTGAAAAATTTATGGGTCATTTGAACCACCAGGTGACCTATCTAGAACGATATAAGAGTATAAAATAATAAGATTCAGCACTATGCTGTCACTAACTTGTAAGCTGTCCACCAGAGTGCAGATGAGAATTCGAAAGTACGGCGCGCCGTACAAAAATCATGGAGACAAGGGGGAAAAATCTTACCTGTACTTTCCTTTCTTTATATTTTTAAGCTATTGCATAGCTTCTATCGCGGGCCTTGAGCGCGGGGACCGAATCCAGAAATTGCGTAACGAAAAACCTCACGCTCCCCACTCCGACGGGCGCGGAGGTGTGGCTTGAAGGCATAGCATGCAATAGCTTTACCGCGGCAGTCCCCGAGTGCCACACGTCTTTTTTTTATTTCCTTTCCATATAGGTCACCTGGTGGTTCAAATGACCCATAAATTTTTCAACATGGGCCTGTAGTCCAACTATATGTACATCTTTATGTACATATGGACTACGACGTTGTCACCGGTAAACCCGAATTCATGCGAGTAAATAAAAGAGTCAAATACAGGAATACATAATTTTAAATCTATTATGTATTGACTTTAAATGATAAATTATTTTATATAATTAATACATAACGACCGAGAATTACGATATGAAAGTGTATTTAAAGTAATTTTTCGGTCCATGAGCCTAAACTTATAAGTACGAATCGCCGCCTAGACACAGACAAACATTTAACTTATTCACAGACAAAATCTATAAAATGTAACCTTGATTAAAAGTTATAAAAGCTTTTAGTTTAACAAACAACTATTAAAGTAGGTATTACATTTAAATCTGTTTACAGCGTTTAAATTCCAAATTATAAATCAAAGTTTAATAATTCTCGATTTATACCTAGATTTCTCTTAAAACTATTTCGAAAAGTTATGAATATAATTTTCAAGGTGGATCGAGTAACTCGAGCTTATAATTTTTAGTACTACAGCGAAAATGTTCCGAAATTACGATTGAAACTAAAAGCCCCAAGTTTGGGATCTGTTGAAAGTTCGCGGCTTTTTGTTGACAAGACGCCCCCGGAGTTTTGGTGACGAAAGTTGTTTTATGATGGATCAGTTTTATAAAATTTGGAAGAATTTAAAGATACACTTTGTTAAAATGCTCCTTGTCTATGTTTATCATTTTTTGGGCAGATACATTTTCCATCTGTTTCTCTGATCTATAGTGATCTATATAATTGTTAAATAAATTTTACTAATCAGATAAATATAGCTTGAAAACTGAAATCCTTGAATATTAAATCTAACGATAAAAATACTTACCAAGTACAAATATCTCTTGATAAATATTTGCAAATCCTCCAGATTTTTGAACTCGAACAGATGCAGCTAAAAATAGAAAATAAACTTCTTTAAAATAAGTTAAATAAACTTTTAATTTTGTTCGAGTTAAGTAAACACTACGTAGATTTTAAAAGTTGAAAGATTGTTATCCACTCAAACAGGTAATCTGAATCTCTTGATTTTCACTGACTCATAAATTTACCTCTTTATTTCTTTACTAGCTGCGTTTCGCGGTTTCACCCACATGACTCCGCTCCTTTTGGTCTTAGCGTAATGATATATAGCCCATAGCCTTCCTCGATAAATGAGCTATCTAACACCGAAAGAATTTTTCAAATCGGACCAGTAGTTCCTGAGATTAGCGCTTTCAAACAAACAAACAAACTCTTCAGCTTTATAATATTAGTATATTACATTTCTATGTAACTAGAAAAAAAGCTACAAACCTTTTCAGTAATCCCATCCTGGTAATAATTCGAGCTATGCTGCACATACGAATGATCAGTGGGTAAAGCCAACATAGCCTTCGGTTCGTTGGAACCAGCGCAGCGCCAGATTACCTCGCTGCAAGCGCGCCAGAGGGCTTCTTCTTGCCTCTCTTCGGAGGGTCGGAGATAGCTGAATATGGAAGGAATTTAATTTATGAATTTTAAACGCGATTTGGTCATTTTGTTATATTTCACGACGCTGTAAAGTGTTTTAAATATCGGGATAAATAATATAAATACTAAAAAGATGTTCATTTCTAAATGTATAAAAAAGTAAAGTAGTATTAATGTAAATATGTATTTAGTTATGAGCTCAATGGGCAAAGTCTGACATCAATCAAAATGTTGGGGTTCGAATGTCAGTGCAAAAAGGATCATCTTTACAATATTATTCAAAAGTTCTCCGGCTAGAAACGATCAAGATTATTTGCCCCCTAAAATCATATCTTCGTCTTTGATACTATTCATAATTAAACGTTTTATAGCATAGTATTCTACGATATATTATATACAAATGCATACTAAAACATTATAAATGCAAGACATAATAGCGTTGCTCTTCCATTGCAAACAAAAGTTATATACAACTCAGGTTACCAATTAAAAGTAAAACACACTCGTTCAAATTATCCTATCCGTTTAAAAAACACAACAAAATGCATATTGACTTGAATATTTCAGTGCATAAAAATGACTATTCAGTATCATAGAATGCCATAGCAGGGATTTATGTTCCAGCACATGGCGTGTTGGAGAAATATGATCGGCATTATAGGTCCACGGTGCTCGCGGGGGTTATTCTGCGTAACGATGTTTTAACTAATATTATAAAGAAGAATTTGTTTTTGTGTGTAGGTTTGTAAGATTTTGGGCACAAAAACTATTGGGCCTATTTCAAACATTATTTCACAATTAGAAAACTTCATAGAATACACACACTCGATAGTTACATACATCAGGCGAAACCGGGGTAAGCAACT
>CAJQZM010023272.1:0-23547 GCA_907164665.1 Colias nastes | reverse complement strand
GCGCCGCAGACTCGATCGCACAAAAAGTGTGCCGTCTGCGCAGGGCCTTAATATTGAGACAGAATAAATACAATGTGTGGTCTCTCTGGATTTCCTAGACAACACATTACGACACCTTTCCGATCACTGTTTATTGCTCTTAGTGCAGTGCAATCAATCTGAATGTTTACAAACGACACGCTCCATTTGGCGCCAAAAATAGATCAAAGCCGTCCATCTTGATTGGAAATGTCACGGATATGTTGCATCCGTGATTTTTTAAGCGCCCACTTTCGAGGCTATGGAAATCTTATAAACAGCCATAATTGATTAAAAAAATATTTAATAATTTACATAGCATTTCCACTGCTATGATTTATTAATGTAGTTAAAATCTTCTCAAGTTTTAATTAACCTAACTCAAAGTTAACCCCAAAGTGTCTCGCTACTATAAATAATAAATCATAGCTAGACAATAGTTTTAGTTCCCTATGTATGGCGGGTACTCACATTTCGTGTTCATATTTTAGTTTTGTGTTTTCGTGAAGTAACACGAACGCTATATTTGATACCCTATTGTTTTCCAACTATAATAAAACGTACATTTAGAGCTTTCTTGACATATTATTTCTTTACCAATGTTCTTTATGGTTATTATTATTTTTAGAAAATCTACCAAATAAATTTATGTATTTCTATACTATAAAAATAATTCACGTTTCTATATTTTTTATATTATGTTTTAAATTTTAATTAACAATTACATATCTAATGTTTAATCAAATAGTTTTAATAAGAATAAATTGTAATAATTATTGTCAATATGAATGGGATTAGTTTTGTGGTGAATGATGAGCGTTTTCGTATTCTGTGGTTACGTTCAGGAAAACATATCATGACTCATTATGTATAATATTATGTAATATGTACATTAGATTTCAGTGGAGTCTCTTATTTAATATTTTATTATAATTATATAATAAAGAATAAACTGTGTATCATCTATTAAGTGAGAACACATTTTTAATTTACCATTTAAATTAACTAAAACATTTAATATCCAATCATCCACTACAGACAGTATTATTATAATGAAATTACTTCCTATTGTTTTATAATACGTTTAAATCCTTGCTTACAAATCAAATACCTAATGTTGAGATCGATATTCAATTATCGTTTATTAGCTGTAATGCAAAATACTATAAAAATATTAAATCATATTATAACAACTTATTTACTAATTTAGACTTAGGTATTGACGAAGACGACTTATTGTAATAACAATCTATGTTTTGTCCCATATTGAGTTATTGATGGTATAATCTGATAAGAATGTCTCGTAAAAATCATGTAAAAATAAGTGTTTTTTATTTGTTGTTGAACTAACGAAAACCCTTAATGATGATTATTATATTGAAATTATTGATCATTGGGAAGGTACGACAAAGCTTATAAAATATTATTTTTTTTTTCCATTAAAGTAGGATGTAGTTCTTATGTAAAATTATTGTCAAAATATTTTATTTTATTCATACATTTTATCAGTAGAAAATATCCTCAATTTCACCACTTGTAACAAACAAATGAGTCCGAAAGACGTGTTTTCACATCATAAAAATTTACAATCTTCTAATTATATTACTGGTAGAGCCGCTATTAATTTAGAAATAAGAAAATTTCAATTCTAATCAGAATAAGGACACACGTTAAAATTTATAAAGCAGAATTCACACTCGTATTCCAAGCACTGACACGAAACGATATTGTGCGGCGTTCGCGCGCGATGCAGTACGGAAGCGAACTAACTGGCGATATCCTACAGGACGTACTATGGATCGATATTTACATAGCGCTTAATATGCTACCGACTTATTTATTTTTATCTTGCTTGAACTTTAAGATTGAGAAGTCGAATCCATAATAATTAATCTTTCAACGGGAATTTTCTATACAGGAAATTGGAGTGATTTTTTTACACTTCTGTCTTCTATTCAATCATCGACGTCCATTTTATTAATCGACTGTTCCGAACGCTCGTTAATTGTCCAGATATAATTATAGGGCAATGAATAAATCAGACTGAATGAATGAACGTGTACCTCCTATCTGTATTGCCATAACAAACATGAATGAAAAGCCAAGGTGAGGCAACCTACAGAATAGCAATGACTGTCAAATGGAACAGGCGATCGCATTTTGAATTTTAAATCACGCGCACATGGGATAACCCAGGTGTCGGTATAATGTAAAACCTTTTGATTCCCGATGTAAAGAATATATCACCTTAATAGAAATAAAGGGATATTGAATTGATCTATATTTTTGCTTATGAATATGATAACGTAAGTCTTATTGAATAAAATCGCTTTTTCAAAAGAGGGTTTTAGAATTTGTCAGACTCACAAATCACTGAGAAGAACCCATAGCGAAATCTTACAATTTTATTGCTGTGTCGCGTCGCGCTTCGGGAACGTTCAACAAAAGTTTTAGTAGTCTATAACTAACGTACCCGTTATGATGGTGTATAAATTTTTATCCTAGAAAACAAAACGAAGAATTTTTTTTATAACTATAATAGGTAGAAGTCAGTTACGTGAAAATCTACATCATTTTTTTCATAATTTAGCGATACTATTACCTAAGCTACCTATCTAAACTTGCTTATTTTTTTGTTTAAAACATAGTTTTATATACTTGTTATATTATTTGTTTAACACATAATATTATTTGTTTTATATACTTATTATATTACTAGCGGTCCGCCCCGGCTTCGCCCGTGGTACATATTTACGTTTTCTCTACATAAGAACCATCCTCGTACTTCAAGGAATATAATAGAAAAGAATTATCGAAATCGGTTCAGCCGTTCACACGTGATGCCGTGACAACGCGAAACGGGTGCGGACCCGCCGCCTTTTTATAGCTCCCGCCGCGAAGCGCGTCGAACGCGGCAACTGATACACAAAAATAATCCTTATGGCATGTAATTCACGCGCGATGACTTATAGCGTATTTCATGTATAACTTTGGTGTTTCTACACCGATTTACATGATTCTTTTACTATAACCTGCCCAGGAGTATGAAGAATAATTGTGCCAAATTTCGTTAAAATCCGTCGTGTAGTTTTTGTTTCTATAACGAATATACAGACAGACAGACAGACAGACAGACAGACAGACAGACAAAAATTTTACTGATTGCATTTTTGGCATCAGTAGCGATCCCTTATCACCCCTTCATAGTTTTTTTTTAAATATATTTCATGTACAGAATTGGCCTCTCTACAGATTTATTATAAGTATAGATTTGTTTAAAACATAATATTATTTATATTGTATGTTTGTTTATTTGTTTGAACGCGCTAATCTCGGGAACGACTGGTCCGATTTAAAAAATTATTTCGTGTTAGATAGCCCATTTATCGAAGAAGGCTATAAGGCTATATTATATCATCACGCTAAGACAAACCGCGCGGCACAGCTAGTAGTGAATATTTTTGAATATAACGTTAAATTCACGTGTAAAAGTTAGTAAATTAATAGGACGTGCTTTGCAAAAGTTTAAAAGTCTGGAAAACTTGCGGGAAGATGATTAATTATTGGCCTCCGTATCTCCTTTTTTTAGGAGAAATCTCTTTAAATTTTTCTTGACTTTTCTTATTAATCAGCGAGTATAGAAGTCGGTCTTTAAATCTTGGATTTAACGCATATTACCTTTGTATATCTAACCTTAGATATTTAGAAATAAGTTTGAGGTTGATGCTTTAGGCATGTAGTTTGTGGTTATTATTTTTTTATTTCTGTTCATGTTGGTATAGGATAAAATATAATATTATGTACTTACAATTTGTCCTTGTAGGTATGTGTAAAGGCTACTGCTTAATACCGCATTATGTTGAAATCTTAAGCAATTTATTCACAAGTTTTGGAACCCATCCAGACTATCTCAATTGTGATGTATCCATTTTATCCAACGAAATCGAATTTATCTTTCTTCACTTACATTTTCTTTTTAACTATAATAACAATACTAAAGAATATTTGAAAAAGGTCGTTTGCGCTGCCCTTTCACGGAAAGTGCTCTTACTCGAGAATGTTTCAGAAAAAGGGTTACTTTTACATTTAAAAGTAGCATCATTATGCTTCGGAAGTATATTAATATAAAGTGCTGTGTTTTAAGGCTATTAATTTATTAAGAATGAATGTCTTAAAGACGAATAATTATACTTATTTCGTAATTTTCAAAGTAAGTGTTACTGATGTTCGGAGAAATACCTTTTACGGACACTACAAATGCAGGAAACGCTTTCAAACATTGCGGAGCTTTATAATACCTATTATTTGAATTGAAGCTTTTGCCAAAATTATTGGTGGCAGAATAAGGAGCCAAGTTTATTGTGGAAACAATGAAGGTACGAGTGTCTAGCAATGTTTGTTGGCATATTGTTAGACAATTTATGTGTCTTGCCTAACTTTGTTTTCAGGATTTGAAGGAGACAAGACGTGCTGTATATAGATATTAGTTCATTTATTTCCTTGTGTTTGTTATTCTTCAATATCTAGGTGGCGTTTTGAAAACAAGTGTATGTATACCTACTGTAAAACGTGTACTGTTAACGTGTGTATACTGTCTTTGGATCATTTCGTATCTATTTTTTTTTAGTAATTTAGTGAAAATAGTATATTAATTATGGGAGGGCAAGTATCTCGCCTCGCGGCGGTGTTGTGAACAACTCCGGCTGAGTGGCCAGACGGCCGGAGTCTAGGGCGACTGAGTGAGGAACCTACGGACTATCCGAGCGTTGTCCAGCAGGACTGCCCGCTGTATCCCCACTGTCATGGGCTTCACCGGTAAATCCAACCTCCTTAAATATTGTTTTAAGGAGGTAGGAACCAGCCCATTGGTGGACACAACTATGGGGATTATCTCGGCAGAGACACCGCCCCACATCTCGACAACCTCATGCGCCAGATCCAGATATTTGAGCCGTTTATCTGAATCGGCCTTAACAAGATTGTCGTCATGTGGGATAGTGATGTCTACCAAGAAAATCCTGGAAGTTGCTAGGTCCATCACCACAATATCAGGTCTATTCGCTAGAATAGTCCTGTCTGTGATGATGGGCCGATCCCAGTACAATTTGGCACGGTTATTTTCCAAGATCGGCTCCGGCGCGTACTTATAATAAGGCACCTTTCCGTCAAGAAGGCCATACTTCAGAGCGAGCTCTTGGTGGATAATCCTAGCTGCTAGGTTGTGCCTGTGCAAGTACTCAGTGTTGGCAAGCATGGAACAACCGGAAGTAACATGTCGGAGAGTTTCTCCAGGACGGTGACACATACGACATAAGTCCTGGGTCCCGTCCTTTATGATGTACTTCCGATAATTGTTCGTCTTAACCACCTGATCCTGTATCGCACAGACAAAACCCTCGGTTTCCCCAAAGAGGTCACCGAAACGCAGCCAGTGCACGGAGGACAAGAAATCTACATGAGGTTCATGCAGAATCCTGTGAAACCTACCGTGAAGCTCTTTCTCTTTCCATATGGCCTCCCTGTCGGAAATGCTGAGCACTGCCGGCTTTTGCCATTCCTGTTTGGCCAGGGATAGGGGAGTGAGTCCTTTGTCACATTCTATGACTTCAGCATGGATTGCATGACCAACCTTTGCGAGGAAATAGTCTCTGAGTTTGCATATCTCACGATTGTGCAGCGATTGGGCACTTAACATGCCACGACCACCGCACTTTCTAGGGATATACAGCCTCATCACTGACGATTTCGGGTGATGCAACCGATGCAGAGTCATAGTTGTGCGGACTTTCCGATCCAGGGCGTTCAGTTCGGTCTGAGTCCACTTGAGTACGCCAAATGTGTACAGGAGAACGGGCATGACCCAGGTATTGAACGCTCGTATTTTGTTCACGCCCGACAAATAGCTGTTGAAAACTTTTGTCATGCGTTCACAAAATACCTCATAGTATATTTATTATTGTATGTATTATTATAGGCACGGTTTTAATTTCATGATGAAAATGTAGAGTTTCTAATGAGACCATGGGGCTATCCCTCATAAATCTCAGTATTCGTGATCTCTTGCTTTTAATTAAGACCCCAACTCGAATTCAATCAACATTATTATTCCAGCCCTTACACAAACATTATAAGGTATATACCATGATAGAATGAACTGAGAATTCTAAATTAACATTCCTTAAAGATATATGAAGATATCGTTACGCTTTCCTATACCTACCTACGCTAAAAAGTGCTGCGTATGGGTTGATTTTGTTTATAGGAATTGTTTTATATCTACTTATTAAAATTTTTGTAGCGATGAAGTGCTTATTTGTTTGTGGTTTAAGTATCTTGTATATATGTATCTATAGTATCATTGTAAGTAAAAAATAAAAAATCAAAACACTCCTTAAGCAATTTTTTCTCCAATGCAAATGTAGAGCCAAAATTGTTCCTTACTTCATTCCTGAGTCATGTTATGAACACATTTATAAAAATATAATATATATTCTACGGCATCTACGCCATGCTACTCTCACCAAAGATCGATAGTATCAATTTCGTGTTGGAAATGGTCCAGAATACTTTGAAATATTCTATCAATGCGGTATCGCTGTGGATTCCTATCCTAATATCTAATCTATAACAGTTTCTAGCATTTCAATGTACTAGAAAATTGTAAGGGTTAAGGCATAAATAAGATAATATTGTATCTAAAGTTGAAATTGTTTTAAATCTGTATGTATTTTCGATAATTTTAAGAAATGAAAAGCTTCTACTGTCTCTTCTTTCTGTCTATGGCCTCTCCAATCAAGGAGTGGTGAAATAACTTTAATTTTTATATTTTAAAGTAATTTGATTTCTCCCTGATATCTTCTCTCCGTGAAATCAATTTTTTTTTAAATAATTTTCGTCCACTTTTTCTTTTTACTAATAAATAACATCGTTTTGTTTGTCATTGCCACTCTAATTTTCCAATTAAATCGGTTGACGGTTGTATTCAGTTGTATTACTATTAGATTAATTATTCACCAGATTCAAGGACAAAATAGATTGTACAGTAATAATATCGATCCACTTAAATGGTTTCGTGTATTTTGTTACTATTTAGGGCAAGATATTGATCTGTGCGGTACAGGGTACGGACCCCTGTGTTCCTGACTGACTTACATAGGGATTCTGTTTACATTATCCATGGCAGGGGATTTGATACTCTATGCCTTTGTGTTTAAGGATAATTTTAGATTGATGTGAAGGTGTAAACATGTTTCGGTGTTTAATTTCAAATATTGACAGATGATTCTAATTAAAGTGTAGCTCTTGTGTGTAGCTTTCGATATTATTATACAAAAATCAATTACTGTGCGTTAGTCTTGCAAAATGTCGAATGTGTTTTTTTCCTTTTGGTAGAAATTTTATATTATCAGGAATAACTGTTAGAACTTTAATAGATTTTCTAACACAGCTAAAGTCGCGATCAGCTAATTAGTAAACAAAATAGGCTTACAAAAGCACTTATTAAACTAGAAATAATTAAAATAAGTAACACAACATTCCATATAATAATAAAAGCACATGTTTGTTGCGTCTCCCCTTCCTTCACAAAAGCGTTGCTATGAAATTATTTGTATTTTAAGACAAACAGAATCGATATGAAGGCGTTCAGATATTTAATTAAATCCTAAAAGGAATTCGCATGCCGAGACGGGGCGTGTCGATTGACACAGGATATACATATTATCTATATCTATCTAAAGTTATGTACCTTCTAATATCGAAGACTGGGCTTTGAATAGAGCGGTATTTATGAAGTGAATATTTCAGTAAAGATATTTTTTCTGTTTGGATAAATTTTTGTAAATTTGTTTATTATGTTTTCCTGAAATCGCTACGTAGGTACGCGTAGTGGTGAAATCTAATTATGTATTTTGCACTTAATAAAATTGTTATATAATAAAATATTTTATTACCATAGTTCATGTATTAATAATTGTAGATAATAATAATGTTAATTCATGTATTACTTGTAGATAACAATAATTATGTAGATTGGATACTATTGCGCTATGGTTATTGCCACTGTATGCAAATAGAAGCCAAGTTTCACATACTTCTTTAATGTTATCTTACTGCAGTAATATTTTATTGTTCACTAAAGCTATTGCCCGCAGCTTCGCTTGAAATGGTACTAGGATTGATTAGAAAGTAAGAAAACTACTGGATATAAAAATAATAGTCATGTCATATAATGAAACTAAATATAAAAAAGTTACAACCATCAATAACCAAAACTTAATTTAGATATTATAATTATTAAATGGAGTTTAAGATGGTAGTTCATTAAATAAAAACGAAATAAATGTAATAAGATAAAGTAAGTTAGTATTATTGAAATACTCGTATTACAAATAGGATATTCTACTGGGTTGCAACTACAATTCGTAGAATAAGCTTATTTTCCAACACAGACTGCAGGCTTTAGAGATTAGCCAGAGCTTCAGGGAACGGTCTTAAGAATTGACGATAGTTACTTCAAAATATATTAAATATTGTTTCTTTAAAATGATAATAATATAATAATTGGCAAAATGAAGGATTCGTAATAAATGTCTCCGATGTATTTAATCAATCAAATTATTAGGTGAAAAGAAACTGAAGATAAAGTCATGAGAGTGGCTCAATAAGAAATCTAAATGAGTCACTTACATACAAACATACAGGTGAACTGTGAAGCGTGTTCAAAATTGCTCTTTTATGTTAAATGTTTATAAAACTGTTTATGAATACTGCCAACATAGCGAAAGTAATGTAGTATTATTGTAGGTACATTAGGGTCAAACGATGCTTGAACTGAACACAATTGATCTTATAATTGCGTGTCACGCACTGATCGTCTCTGACGTCATTAAATGCGGTTGCATTTCTTGCTATCTCTACTTATACATTATCTAGTAAAAGGTAACCACAACCACAAGTACGTACGTCACGAAATTAGATTTTAATGCAATCAGAATAAGAACAACAATGCTTATCCGTTTATTTTTACCACTTTGCTTTTAATAAGTAAATAAATGAACAGCTGATTCTGTGTGAAATTTGTTTTGATTGAGGTTTGAGAAACATTTAAGAAGCATTATCGTAACGTTTGAGACGTTCTTAACGTCAAATAATCTATTCAAAAACTGACCGCTAATCAATATCAAAATAATATTTTCATTATAATAATAAAGACAAAACGACCCTAATTTTTTTAGAGTCCGATTTATTGCACCTATACGAAAATTCATCGTTTAATCCCTATTCTCTAATACAGTTATAATATTACAAGTCATATAAATTAATCATCATGTTCTACGTTAATTATTTTATTAAAACATAAATGAGTCATCGAATTCACACCCCTGAATCTTTAATTACTGACGTCTGGCTAAGGGGAATTCGTATGTGTATTGATGAGTAATAAGTAATAACATTACTTGTTTATGTGTGCTAATTATAACGTTTATAATCTGTAGCGATATGGTAAACAATGCTTTATTATCTGTTCTTATTTTATCTGTACAGTTTCAGCTTGTATTTTTAGGCGCGAACGATGAATTTATATCTAAAATGAAACATATTATATTATAAGAAACAAATGTTGTGGTAAATTCGTCTCTCTATTTATATTTTTGCATTCAGAAATTCATAAAAAACTGAAACGTCAAAACCTTGTTTAAATATACAATATAATTGAAACATGAACAAAAGAAAATCTATTCATAGTTCATTCTCCGCCACTTAGGGCCGATTTTTCAATCCGTGGTTAAAATTTATCCGTCCAATAAAGTATTACACGAACATTTTAAAATGTCACCTTTAAACTGTCGTATTATACGGACAATTAGAATACATTTTTGAAATGGTAGTTTAATACGTTATTCGATGAATAAGTTTTAACCAAGGATTGAAAAATCAGCCCTTAGTGAAATAAATTGCAAGAAAAAATTTCAATTGAACTCTAAAACCTAAATTGAAGAAAAATAGTGAAATTGTGAACATGTGTCTACTAAATGGGTACATTATTACAAAAGCTTTCAACCCAAGTGTAATGTTTAAAGTACTTAGAACTTTGTGAAGTGCAAAAACCCAAGAGTGCTTTTGGAACGAGGGTTGCGTAATGATGTGGACTGAGGCGAGACGAAATTTTTCAGGCTTTTCTCACTTACCACAAGAGATAAGAAAAATAATTATTATCAATTTGGCTTAGGATTAAAGAAATACGTGCCTACTCTCGCTATAAGAAACATTATGAATTTCCTTACAGGTAGGTATAATAAATATGTTATTCAGATTATATTTTTTAAATGGGAATGATTATGAAAATTTTTTTATACGTTATATGTTGAAATTTGTTGCTTTTTTTATTAGGAATGGTAAGGAGGGTAGATCTGTAACCATTTTAATTTTATTTTTTATCATGTCAAATTATTGCGAAACTATTTTGAAAATAAAATAAAAAAGTTCAAAGGTACCAGGGCAGCATGAGAGCAAAAAGGTATAATTTCAACAGGAGCCACGGTCTGGCGGTCGGCCAGAATTGGATCGTGTATACAAGTTGGGACAACCAATAACATGCTGGCTTGTTAACGTTTATTTTATTATATTTGATATTAAACTTCTATCAAAATATATATTGAAATGAAAGTTATCAAGAGTAATAAAGAAAGGCATTAAAAATAAGGTTAGCCTATTTGTGCACTCGAATAACTATCTCAGGTGCGATAAAATTATGAAAACATTATCGTTAATTAGTATTTTGCTAAAAATGTAGGTCATAAGTTTTCTAATAGCATATGTATAAGTATTATGTGTTGGGTGAAAACGTTCTGTTTTTAGTACATAAGAAAAAGATTAAATCTGAATAATTTGACGCACAATATGATTAAAACATTTCTATACCAACGTACTGCCAACTCTACACGCTATACCGAGTCGTACCAACTCCAAAAATACGGCCGATCAATTATGCAGATCTCACAAGATAAACAATACATAATTAGGAGTGGCCGTGACAGACACACGCCAAGGGACGAATATAGATAAGTTACAAAGGAAGTAGTCCTTCCTGTGACAATTCCGAACGTGATATCCTCTGTGTTTTCTTAGACGTATGTTGTCCTTGAGAGGACTTATTTTAGTGATCAAATTATAGTGCTTTTCGATTTCAGTTGAAAATATTTGATTTTCGGGTCATTTTAATAACTGTATGTCATCTGTATGTATAGTAAAGCTCTACTGTATAACACCGATGATAATAATTACGTGTTGTTTATTTATGTATTTTAATTTTCGCTTGTTTTTTATTAAAATATGTTTTTATTAATGAATATTAATAAAATAATAAACATATTCTAATAATATCTGTGTAACATTTAAGACCGCTATGTAACGTACATATAAAATACATGTACACGAAAATGACCAACAATTCCACAAAGTTGCTCTCAATTTAAAAACTTCCACTTTATCACGAGTCACGACGAATAAAGCTAGCAAAGCCTAGGGGAAAAATGGATTTCCAAACGCTTTATCTAGTGCAAACAAAACGCCGCGTAAGCTCTCCAGTCGGCCGACTAATCCGTCGACTGATCGATCGACTAGTCCGTCGACTGATCGACTATACAGCGGGTTATTGCACTCAATGAGTCACTATTTTATAGAGCTATCGATTTACGAACACCATTGCTAATAAATACTGTTTCATTCACGGCCAGTGAAATGGCATTGAGGACTACTTTTTTTTTTTTTTTTTTTTTTATTGTACAATAGGGGAGCGCTTGGCCACAATCTCGCCTGATGGTAAGCTGAGATGTGGCCTAAGATGGAGCGCGCTTCCCTAAAATGTACCTGTTCACTCTCCTCTTGAAGACCTCCAAATTGTACTCGTCGGGGAACACAGATTCAGGAAGCATGTTCCAGTCCCTAGCGGTTCGAATAAAGAATGACGATCCGAACCGCTTTGTCCGGGTACATGGAACGTCAACCATGTGGCGATGCCTAGAATCTGTGCGCCTCGACGAACGATGGAAAAATGGGGATGGCGGAATTAGTTCGTGCAATTCCGCAGCGCACTCTCCAAAGTGTATCCGGTAAAAAACCGATAAACTTGCCACTCTGCGACGGTGGGCGAGGCTCTGGAGTTTTTTGCCTACTAGCTCATCGTCGTTTATTAGCCTCTTGGCACGCCTCTCTATCGCCTCAAGTGTCTCCAGCTGGTATTTGGCAGATCCATCCCAGAGGTGAGAGCAGTATTCCATGCACGAACGGACCTGTGCTTGATAGAGGTGGAGCAACTGTCCCGGGCTGAAATACTGCCTCACCTTTGCCAGTATACCAAGCTTTTTTGAGGCTACTTGGGCTTTTGATTCAATGTATGAACCAAAGTTGAGAGTAGGCGTTAAGGTGATACCAAGAAGCTCGAGGTGGTCAGTTATCGGTACGGATACACTTTGGAAGGACGGAGTTAGGTTGAATGGACTCCGTTTAGCGGTGAATAGACACGCCTGGGTCTTGGTCGCATTGAACTTGACCAGATTGGCCTCGCCCCATTCGGAGACTGCCTGTAAGGACAAGTTCATGCGTTCGACCATCGCCTCCCGTAGAGACTGGATTTGTGCCGTACTGGCACGCGCGCTGGATGCGTATCTCTCCACAACGGTGCTACTTGTTTTAATGTTAATGAAGAAGAGACGAAGTGACTTGGTATATAAAATATATATTATATAATAGCCTGTCTTTATATGCTTTATATGTGTCTATGATTATTATTAAATGACTGCGAAGAAATACTAGATATAAGATATGGAGTAGAGATTTATTTATTAATTTAAAGAATTATGTTTTCAGTTTGTACTTATAGCAATAAATATAAAATAAATAGGTTTATAGAGTTACGTTTATAATATAACCCTCATAACTTCTTATGATAACAAAGTCTTGTGTAGACTTTATGTAAGCGACATCACGGTAGAACTGGCAGCCATGAAAACATTATATACGTAGATCGTACCAGTTTTGTAAGAAATGGAAAGTTGGTTACCACGTAAATGCAAAATCGATCAGAAAACATAGGTATGTGAAATGTTCCACCTGCTACATGCTTCATATGTCATGAGGAACAAACGTTATGTTTCATAACTTTTATATTCCTCTTCTATTGCATTGAAAGAAAGAACATAATTAATTACGAAATCTATCTTAGCCCGTATATTTTAATAAATCAATTCTAACCCTTCCGTAGTTCCTGCCCTAATTTCCTTATTCCTAGTGGTTTTTAATTCATGCTCAAATAATATTAAGGTGTAGTTACTAGCATTCAATTGTTTTACACACGACACAAGTTACGTTTTAAGATTTTTTTACAAGAGTAAGCACCTCATTGAATTTAGGCGCGAAACGCACGACGCATGCGTACGTCGAACAGCTGTCGACGCCATATTGCTAATTTTACACGAGGTTACTAAAATACTATTTTATTATTATTACAATTTAACGAACATTACTAAATGACTTACCAAAAAATTTAACATATAAACATAATTATACTTCGTATGCTATTCGTAGACTTCAGTAAACAATTAGCCGGTTTGTAATTTTTAAGCAATTTGCTATAAAATATACATTTGATTTCAGATTGAAATTCTAATCAAAATAGCAATTTATTACATTAAAGACATTAAAAGATGCTCTATTTGTAGAAATACTACAAGTCATAACAGAAAATGTAAAACTTAATTGACAGGTTTTAGTGTGTGTGTATATAATAATTGATAATAATTAATTAGTTAGATTTAACAGACTATTTAAAATTTAAATTAAGGGCTATATTTATTGTGTCTTCTGTTTACATTCATTTACATGTGGGAAATTATTAGAGCGATCGATAAATGCCTAAACATTCTAATAATAATTGCCGCAATTACAGTAGTTGGCAAAAAAATTGACATCTCTCACAAACATGAGACAAACACTGAAATAGTTACCGTATTTCTGTTATATTCGTAAACATTCAATTACCTGAAAGAGGTGCAAATCACAATGTATAGGAAGAAAGACTTACTGCCTGCTACGTATTCGATGGGTCGATTTTCTTCAAGGGATGACCGTTTTTCTCAGCGTACTCAGCACTCAGTCTATGAGCCTTCAACGTTTTCGGTTTCGACATATCAACACACTACCTTCTATTTAGCACTAAGCGAATTCCTAATTCGTTGTTGTAAGCGATATAAAGCGTCGCTAGATCACAAATAATTAATTATTCTATTGATTAAATCTAGTATACGGAACACGAGTTTATTAAAGCAATATGTTGCTATTTAGAACAACGGTTTGAAGAGACGGATTGTATGGATGTTTTACGGTATTTTACGTTTTTTAACAAGATATTTTGTTATGTACATATAGTTTAGGAGTGAAGTTATATGAACACGGAAGCGTGGTGGTACGGTGTGAAGTACGTCAGTTCGAATACGCATGCGTCGAGGGTAGCTTGCTCTAGGGTAAGATGTATTGTTGCCAGACTATGGTTTGATAAAAAAAAAACAACTGTGATTGTGACAGAGCTCTAGTGTTTATTGCTAGTTGAATACAGATTATAATCGCGTGCGAATTAATAGATGTGCAACTGAAAGCACATGGGGAGGATTATCAAGGGGTTATTACGTCATATTTGTTTTGTTGCGTTGAAAGAGAATGTTTTAAAATTTAAATGAAATGGTTCATTCAATTTTTTATTGCTTCGCCTTTTTACATTTCGGTTACTTTATAACATTATAACAGCAATCATTTTATATCCGAACTGAAATACCAGGTATCAATTTACATATATCTATTACAAGCGGTCCGCCCCGGCTTCGCCCGTGGTACATATTTACGTTTTCTCTACATAAGAACCATCCTCGTACTTCAAGGAATATAATAAAAAAAGAATTATCGAAATCGGTCCACCCATTCACGCGTGATGCCGTGACCACGCGAAACGGGATTCATTTTTATATACATACTAGCAGTCCGCCCCGGCTTCGCCCGTGGTACATGTTTACGTTTTCTCTACATAAGATCCATCCTCGTACTTCAAGGAATATAATAAAAAAAGAATTATCGAAATCGGTTCAGCCGTTCTCGAGTTATGCGCTTACCAACACATTTTGCGATTCATTTTTATATATAAGAAGATATAGATTATAATATGTAAGTAAGTATGCTTTTTAAGGGTTAAGTAAAGACGATACGACTGCAATTAAACATTATTCGTTCCGATATTATATAAATATATAACTTTACTAATAACAATTATTTATTTATTAAACCTGACAACTGGAATTCGAATAAAACAAACCTTAAAAAAGGCACTCTAAAAAGGCTTGTCTCTAAAAATGCTTGAAAAATAAAGCGCTCAAAGATTCAAGAGAGTGGGAAAACACTAGAATCTATCAAACAAAGTACTAGGGAAACATGAATGAGTCATAGTGGTGCAATCCAGAAAAATCGATAGGAGCCATCCAGGATAGGCGCTGCATTATGTGCTGAAGTTAATGCATGGAGCGTCAGCAAAATATTTATAAAAATCAATAATATTTCATTTTGTTTAAATGAGGTGATGCACAGTTAACATTTGTTGACATGTTTAATGTCTGCTTTGCTTATTAAAAAATAGAATTGGTGATTGCCTTCATGAAAAATGCGTGTGTGGTCTTTTTCAGTTTGGTTAATTTGTCAGACGTTTCGTAACAGTGTTTATTGATAATTCGTAAATTTTTAAAATCGACATTTTAATTGTTGTTTCATGTAGTACCTACGTATACTAAAACATGCACAACTCGTTACATGTATACGTTATTGTATACATGTAACAAACCTAAGTCACTGCTAAAATATCAAAAAGTTTGTAGCAAAAAATATACAAGTCATTTACAGTTTCCATATTCACTCAACAATACGCAATATTTTACCCTAGACCTTGACCTGACGTAGACAAAATATAGTCTACACAGAATAAGCCAGAGAAGTCTAGATGCCAAAAAATATTAGGTAACCTATGTATGAATCACATACGTAACATATACCTACTTATGTAAACATCTGAAATGCTTTTCTCTTTCATTTTAGGTATTTCATGTAGCTATATACCTAATAAAATTTTATGAACTGTGACCATGTTATAGAGTCTCACAAAGTGTTTTCGACAATTTATCATATAAAGTATCGCTAAATGTACAATATGAATTTATTTATTAGAAAAACGCGAAATGGACCTACTTGCTTATGACTCCGCTCGATGTAAAGTATTCTAATTTTAAAACGTATGAAGAAAAAATATGACGAAAAACTTAAAATCAAAGAAGAAATATAGATACACAAACAGGTAGATTTTTTTTCAGACAGACTGTAATATAGGTATTAATAATTAAATATTATCTTAGCTTTAAAACGAAATATTTTTTGTTGACGGTACTTTTTCAATCCCCTTTAATCCCTAAACGGAGTCTCCCTATTGCTCAATTGTCATGACGGCCTTTAACAAATATGCCACAAGATGTATTGCGATAAATTAACAGCAACTTGTTTTTATTTAACATGTTAAAATAGTTAAAAATTATAATTATGTTTTGCTTTGTGAAAATGTTTCTTCTGCCCAAATTCGTTCGTAAGAGATATTAAATTCATATTTATTTTTAACATTTAGAAACTATAAATAATTACTAATATTCATATAATATGAGAAATTATTTGAAAAATATACATACGAAACTAGATACGTAGTTATTCTTTTATCATTGAGGAAGTCTAGACTCTATTATAAGTTGTACTTAAATCAGAAAGATAAATATCTGCTACAATAATGTATAACCCTTTATATACCTAATGCATATACAAGGTACTTTAGTTAGCTGAATACTTTCTTAGGAGATGTTAGTTATTACCAATATAGTACCTACCCGACTAGTCACCAAGTTTCAGGTGTAAATCTAACCTTTTAATTACGCGCTCAATACCTTCTATCAATTGACGACAGAAATAAAACGATTTTAATCATCATTCTCACAAACACTCCATACATTTCAAAAGCCCTTGAAACGCGAGAAAATACTTTTCATTATGCAATTAACGAAACTTCAGGGTTCGTAATTAATGATCCGTCTGTCTGACTTGCACATTATATGCCCCGGAGTGTTTGTTGCGAATTCAAAAGGCTTTTTACTAGAGAAGCTGCCGTTCCTGAATAATAGTGGTTGAAACATATACAACTGGCTATTGTTTAGTTGAATACCCTATTGTTAGGCTGCGCAAATTCTGATCCATTATGTTTTTTAACGGCGAAACTGTTTTTTCAGTCACCAATTGTGTTTATGCCCCAATTTGTGTTCTTTTAAAACAGTTTTTAAGCTATTTTATAGCTTCTATCGCGGGCCTTGAGCGCGGGGACCGAATCGAGAAATTCCGTAACGAAAAAACCTCACGCTCCCCACTCCGACGGGCTCGGAGGTGTGGCTTGAAGGCATGCTATGCAATAGCTTTACCGCGGCAGTCCCCGACACTGCCCGACACGTCTTTTTTTTATTGTTCTGTGTATTCGAATTTAAAATTTTTCTAATATTGTCTAAGATTGTCTATTAAAGTTAAAAATTGTATCTTACCTTGTCTTCTGCCTCTTCCGCCCTGCCCTCGGCCTCCAGCACTCTCTGCTCGAGCTCCGAGAGCTGAAAAAGAGAACAAATCTTGAATTATTATCATAAACTCATTGAGATATTTTTCGAACAGCCAGCGCCATCTGTAGTCCAATTACAACGCTACCAAACGACAACTTTGACATGAACCATTTCAGTTCCAGAAAGCAACGTACTTCCGCCACCACCCGATAGATGGCGCTATTCTCAAATTGCATATTATCGAACCACGTGGTCGAGTGTAACGAAATATTATTGTAGGTATGTTTATTCCGCTATTCATCAGGGAGGCTGTAGAAAAGGCATTATTGTTATGTAAGAGAGCGTATTCGTGTGGTTTCGGAGGCATAGGGTGGCGAATCGCGAAAGGGTGGTTAGTTGCAAATATAACAGTGATATATTATGTAAGTTAAGGCTGTTATAGGCTCGGAAAGGTTTATTTAATCGCATGGCTGTATATGAATTGATAATATGGTGATATTGTGTAAACAACGTACCTACGATTTTTTTGTCTATGGTCACAAAAATAGGAGCATAACATTATTGTGTTTGTAATAAACAATATAAAGAAAGAAAACGTTTATTTAATGGCACAAAGACTAACAAGGACATTATGAAAACAATTTATACAATACTTATATGGTATTAAAAATACACGTTGAAGTTTGTAAAATAAATAAATAAATAAATAGCGAGGCCATTAATTTTTTGATTTCGTAGGTATATCACATTACGAACAAACCATAAATGGACAAAAACTGAATAATTTACAATGCACGTTAACAATAATTGCTGCTGAAATAAAATTGTAAATCCGTGCATTCACGAAACTCGGAAGCGTAGAGAATAAATATTCAAGATTGCCAGCTGAATAACTGTCGGATTCGCTTTATTTGCGCGCAATTATTTTGTATTGGACGTTCAATTCCCTATATTAGTATATTTATATTATCGAGAATATACGTGAATGGCAAGCTTTATGAATCCTTTTACTAACGAATTGGGAAAATAAAATTGCATACGAATGCAGACGTCAAAGAAACGAGGGATATGCGATAGATCAAAAACGACGTACAAAAGCGAATTTGTAGTTTTGCATATGGGTTCCGTAGAGTAATATTTTTTGAGTGGAAAGTTAGCTTGCTTTTACTGCATTATTAAATAATTATGTAATTGTCAAGACTACTAGATTTGATTACTAAACTAATACATATTAAACTGATATACGAATATAGAGGTAGACATAAAATATACAACTTTCAATGTTATTATGAAATACAGATAACAAATAAACTTATACACATTTCGCATGAAATTTAACTAATGACTTAAGCGTCTTATTCACGGTCCATCTTGACGTACGTCCCGCCAAGGTCATACACGATGCACGACGCAAAACGACAGTGAATAGTATTGACGTACGTCAATAATTATTATTATTATGTTGCTGGATGTGCACGACCAATTTTTCATCCAGCGAGCACCCCCACCACCGCGAACGTCGTGCAGATGGACAGTGAATAGCGCGGACGTACGTCAGAGCCGTCCTGCATCGTGCGTGCTCGATCGTGAATAGGCTTGCTGTACAGCAGATCAGTGTTGCCAACAGAAATTAATGTAAATACTTGGAAACGTGGCCTATTGATATGATTTTTTTGTGATAACTTAGTGAGTACATGAGCAAGCAAGAAACAGTTATTTTATATTTTTATGTACCTACACAGGAAATACCCAATTATCATTACTTTTGGATCAACCTAGTACACATGGACAGTTTATATTCAGAAGTTATTATTTTAAAAGAACTCCAAGGCGAATTGTTGAATAACACAGATTTTATGCAAAAGTGGACTTTTAAAAAAAATGATTAGCTATATACTCTCTGTTCCCGCCACTTCAGCATTTACTGAAAGAGTCTTTTCGGTCATGAATGTGAAGTGGCGGAAAGAGAGAAACCGAGCTTCATTAAAAATTAATTAAAAATGAGCTCTTGAAATATATAAATTTAGATTTGGAATGTTTGGATTCATATAATTCATTTAAAAATAATGAAAAATTGTTAGGTACTGCAAAAAGTACAAAAAAATACATTTTTAAAAATCCATACTATACTAATATTATAAATGCGAAAGTAACTCTGTCTGTCTGTCTGTTACTCAATCACGCCTAAACTACTGAACCAATTTTCATGAAATTTGGTATGGAGATATTTTGATACCCGAGAAAGGAGATAGGCTACTTTTTATCCCGGGAAAATGACGCAATCCCGGAAATCCCACGGGAACGGGAACTATGCCGGTTTTTCTTTGACTGCGCGGGTGAAGCCGCGGGCGGAAACCTAGTATTAAATAAATGATACTCTTTTTTGTAAGTCCGTACTCTTTATTTACCTCCATTGAAATCAGATATAGTTACTCTATTTCTTCTAATAAAAGTTGGCAACCCTAGCCATGCTTGATGCGCGCACGATCGTCAGTAGGATACATCCAGCACCGCGGCCTTGAGCTGACGTACAGCGGGGATGGACCGTGAATAAGACGCTTTAATTATTAATTCCAAAGGAAAGATTAATGAGTTACGGGTACCTGCTTCTAAACGTCAAATTTACCTTAATTGTTTTGCTAACAATATAACTTCTATACAATATTATGACAGTAAATTAAATCAGCCGTTTGCATACGGAATAATACACTATCAACGATACTATCAACGAAATAAATGAAATTTTGGAACTTAAAACAAAAAGTATACCTAGTCAATTAACAATTAAAGTTATACTTTAACATTATACAAAATTTGTTTTTGAAGACCCATCAGGCGAAGAGCTTTTTTACAACATAAGAAGGTAAATGTGATCCCCAATCTACATACAATATAGCCAATATATACATTTACTTCCTAATTAAGCAAACAGAAATTTCATTAATTATGAAGCAGAAATGAAACCGTGTTGATGTTTATTTAATTTCCATGTGGAACCCCAAAATCGTTGCAGCCGCCTCAAAGTAAAATTTGTTTGTTTTCCAATCGTGTTACAGTTTTATCGTAATACCATATTGCTTCGCTTTGCCTCGTTTGAAATCCGAAAAGTGTTGACTTTTTTTAATTGCATCGAATAAAATTCGCTTTTTTCACGGGCGAATGTTTGTTTGATCTGTTATTTATCATCGGTAATTAAGTTTGTGAATCTGTCCCTTGATATGAGTATTTATTTACGTTTTACATTTATTGTTGTATATTTTGCCAATGTTAATTGTATGCGTAGCTAGTTGAGGTTGTTGTATATGATTTTGATGATGTTAATTGAATGTCTATTCCTCTACATACTAGGTTTTCCATGGTTTTATATTTTCCCACTCAATCATTTTTCAATTTTATTGTACTTTTGTTTTAATGAACAGATTTATAACCTTCTTCCTTCGTAATAGTAGGATATGTACTACAATATTGTAATACTGTGATACTACCTACATATTTTAGGTTAACGTTTAAACTTTAATGTATATCAGCAAATAATATCTTCCTACGTTATCATATTTGGATATCTATAGTTGACCTTTAATATCTATAAAGTACTTCTGAAAACATTTATTAATTGATTTTGGTTCTCAATTTATATCTTCTTTAAACACATCCATCCTTTCTAGCAATTACTTATATGTTAATTTTTAACTCAATTTTGTAACCGAAATATATCTCGAACATTCCGTCAATCAAGTGTCACCCTACATGAGAAGGCGACAGCTATTTGAGAGACTCATATTGCCAGTAAATCGTCCTAATAGCCGTGACCCACCAGTCGATATTCCTTGAGCCATTTAGTTTGAGACATCGACAGATATCAGTGTAAGTTCATATTTCAAACGTCTGGAATAGACATAATCAATATAAGTTTATATGTATTAGAAAAAAAACAAAGAAGGAGCTTGTCCTGGCTGCTCGGACCATTCGTTAGTTTCATGTGAAAATTATTTAACTTCCTTCTACTTTTTCTTCTTTTTCCTTCCTATAATATAATGTATTAACTTGTCATATTTAAGACAACGATAAAGATAATTTAAAACGCATTTTTGTGTTATTAAGTTTGTATACTTTCTCGTTATTGCAACCAATAAAATTTGTGCGGCCATTATAATATTCTCTAGAATATTCTATGTCATTCGCTTTTTCAAACACGCGCCATTTGCCACCGTAGTGGGTGCCGGGTACAGATTATACACACGCCGCCATAACTAATCGGCATAGACATTTTACGAGCATACCACAGAGTCATACATAACCCATAACAATAGCCCACTGACATAAAAGCTTAAAAACGCTGGCTACGTCCCAGCTAACTAAAAGTTACATATACCATTATTCCTTGGAGGCTGTGTTTTGCATCACATCCGTTAATAAGACCAGGTAAGGTTGGCTCCTCTCCAACTTATATTAGAGGTTACTTTACCACCACACTTAAATCATTGTGCAGAGCTGTGAGCCAAAATGGAGCAGTGTATTAAATTATAGTACAAGGTACATTAATATCAAAATCGTTTTACAGCTTCATATATGTTGTGCTTGAATTTAAATTTCTGATACGTGCTATAGGCCTGCGGTTTTAAATTTAAGGTTTTATGTTTGTAATTTAAAATCCAATGATTAAAACAGTAAACTGTATTCTAGTTATGAAGTCAACATATTATATAATTAAATGTTATATGTAGAGAATTGTCGTCAGATTATGTCTTAACAACGGCCATCCAGATCAAATATCAATTATTATTAATCATAGTTCAATGGCAAACCACATTTCAATTCCTATACATGAAAACCGCCCATTTTTTAAAACCATAGATAATGCAAAAAGCACGCAACCACATTGAAAGCCATGACCCTTACTTATCAACCTATATAATTTCAATTAAATTTAAACGCAATACACTATCCGGACATACTATTTAGTAAGTAATTGAAACCTTTATTGCTCAATAGAAATACACTTTAACAGTTAGTGCTTGGTTTCTTGGAAACTATTGAGATAAATAATGTGTAAGTAATGTGTGTTCTAAATTGTTGGAGACAATTGAAGAAAGGGGTAAATTTATGGGCAGCATACTTCAGGATAATTTTAAAATCATGGTTCAAACTGTTCATTTCATTTTCAGAACTTACAATAGTTATAATATTACAAAAATTATAGTAGTGCCTTGGTATAATACTGGATGTAATACCATTTATACTACGCACTGTCATTGTTTACTGCTTGGTTTTTATTACCTTAACCATAATAGGTATTTTATGTATAACTCAATTTACTTGTATCTCGTTTATCGCCCTGTAATTAAATATGAAATGAAAAGTCCGCAGGAAACAGCACTTTTATACTGTCCAATCATAAATTTCAATTACATAGATCAAATCTAATATACTGATAAAACGTAATATAATAGTCATAAAGTGAAACCGTTTAGCCATTAACCGTCGTAAACGGAATCTATTATGACGTAAAGCTGATGATAAATGATAGAAATGTGTATTTTAATTGCTTTTTCGAGACGGTAAAAATTTTGAGCGGGAAATTGGATTCTGGGCACACGTTGATGGATTGGCGCGCTCTTCGCTGATTGGCGGTTGATTTTTTTTTCTTTATCAGGACTGTGGTCAACCTTGTGGTCAACAATGGATATGATTTTTAAAACTTTTTAATTAACTTTCAACGCAAGTTGCCAGTATTTATAATTGTATGGTGTTTGAGGCTTAATTTAGATTGAAACACAAGGATGATGCAATCACTTTTATTCACGGCAACAAAACTGACACACGATCGGTGACATTATTTGTGTCTACCCTCATTAAT
>CAJQZM010023271.1:0-18179 GCA_907164665.1 Colias nastes | reverse complement strand
TTGGGACATAATAAAGTAAGTTTCCACCAAATTTCGTAGAAAAAAAAATAAATTTTGAAGTAGATAAAAATAAAAAACCAAAAACTTGGTTTTTTGAATTTTTCACCTAAATTTTGAGGTTATGTGAAAAAATTGTTAATTGAAAAGTTGTAGATCCTTTTATTACCTACAACTTTGCCATTGAACTTTTTTCCGTAGGACTTGTAGTTTTGTCGGAAATCGAGAGAGACCATTTTTTTCTCTTAAAAGCTCCCCCCTCCCACTTCCCGAACTCGGGTTGACCGTAATTTATTTTTCCTTTTATTTTCATCATATTCCCCTCCTTTTCTAATGGGTTTCATCCGACTGCGATTTTTTTGCACTTTTTATTATTTTTAAAGGGATCTACCCCAGTGTAATACTGACGTATGCTTTTATATAGCTTTCATTTATATTTATTGTGCAACTAGGAGAGTTAGGAAGGGAATGCTCACAGTACCTAGGTATTAAAAGGAGGCAATTTATATTATATGAACTTTATCTCGTCTTATTGGCAAATATTATAAATAAAAGTTGCAGTCGTTATTTTAGGTACGTCAGAAGGTATTATCGTAAGCCATAAAAAAATATACAAGTTGAGTTATACTTTTTTTAAATACATAATATATACTTTCGTTTTAATTATAATTGATTCTATCTTCATGCAAACTGCCAAACGCGTGAAGTTTAATAGCCGTTATGATTTCTTATTTTTTTTATTCCTGCCAAAAATTTCTTAAGTTTTTCATTATAAGATTTTTCTCCAGACGATAACGAATACAATAAAAAAAAAAGAATTATCGAAATCGGTCCAGTCGTGCACACGTGATGCCGTGACCAAGGGAAATAGGGATTCAATTTTATACATAGAGATGGGTGAAACTTTTCTATAATCTTATAGGTATGTCTATTGTGGAATATACAGCATTTTTATAGTTAAAATAATACGTAGGGCGTACATACCTACATAATATTATTTTACGCTGTAAGGGGAACTTGACGAATATAATATGTTTACGAAAATATTTATTTTTATGAAGCTTAAAAGGTTAAAGGTATGACTTCATACAATTTTATCATATTCCAACAAAAGTTACCTTATTATTTCAGGAAAAATGTCACAGAGCATTGGTTCTGTTCGGTCTCATCTGTGAAAATATATTTGACATTGTAACCAAGTTGGATGCTGTTTTTTTCAGTTAAATATTATGTATTTCTACTTTTTTTGTATTGTGGTAAATACAAAATAATTCTGTCCAAATTTCTTAAGATAATATGTGGAAATTCAGCATGGAAAATACGTTTTTTTCTTCTTCTTTTTGTTTTGATGTAGTTGTTAAAAAACTATATAATTTAAGGGTCATTCGTTAATTAGCTAGTTAGTTAGCTAGTTAATTTTAGTTTTTTTTTATGTATTTTGTTATATTGTGTGGCAGATTGTGTTGTTAAATGACAATAAATTTATTTCTATTTCTATTTCTATTTCTATTTCTAAATTACATTTTAACGGTAAATTATCTCAGTTAAAATAAATCTTTAAGTCTAAGGTTATTCTACTAATTATCCTACTATATTATAAATGCGAAAGTTTGTGAGGATATACAAATACACGCAAATACTACTGAACCGATTACAATGAAATTTGGTATGTAGGTAGCTGAAGACCCAGAATAAGACATAGGCTACTTTTATCCCGGAAATCTCAAAGGAACGGGAACTATGCGGGTTTTTCTTTGAAAACGCGGGCGAAGCCGCGGGCGGAAATCTAGTAATAATATATGCCCGGCTAGCACGTTATTTTTATAAGTTCCAATTGGTCAATAACTTTTTTATTACTTCTTAGCCAACAATGCTGACTCGAAAAAAAGCCTTGTTATTTAATGAATTAATACAATGGTATTATTCATCAATTTAATTTGTGTTAATCAAAATCCTAACCCATTTTAGTGAGAGAAAGATGGACATAAAATTTATTCCTGACCAATTTTATAAATCAACCCTTATATTTTGTCCGGTGCCTTTAACATATATGTAGATAAATCAGTATTTCTATACAATTCACTTATTAAATTGATCCCTTCGAAGAAATCAGCTGAACCGTAATAAGTTTATAAACTTTATCCTTCATTTTATGAAATTTTACACATATTAAAGCTTTGTTGCGATTTTATAAACAACCCATAGATATATTTATCTAGGTACTAGTTTCGTTACAGTGGGGTTTTAGTCGGTAAGAATCCGACATAACCCACGGCTCCTTCCCCGGGGCCTTTAAAAAAAAAGTACTAGTTTCGTTACTAATATTAAGTTACGCTTTATCGACACTACAAAGTAATATTCAAACACAAACAGCTTTTCTACCATTTTTGAACGATTTAAATGTACGTATCTATGGATAGGTTTTTATTGTGCATTTACTGTTGGGGAAATATATTTCTTTTCCCTCTATTATAAAGTATTGTATTTGATATTATAATATCTATACTCTAGGAGAAAATTTTTGACACAGAAACCGGTGTTGCTATTTTCAAAAAACTAGATTAGGTAAATAAACATACCAAATTACTTTTAAATACAAAACGCCTTGCATGCAACAGCAGTAATTAAAACACAGAATTTCAAGTATGTAGACATGTAGGCCAGCTTAAAAGGTTTAATTAATTACTTTAAAATATTTATTCTGTTAATTTTTTCGAGAACGACTTTCGGTAGCAACTCGTAATTTGTATGCATACCAGTGGTAGTATATTTCTAAATATATTTAGAATAGCTGACCCGTACCCTTTGCTGGGCGTTTAACAATACTAAAACGTTTTTCTTTCATTGCTTTTTAATACCTATATCACAAATAACAATAAATATACATGATAAAGGATGTTTTATCCAGTGAAATAATTTTCAAATTTATTTTTATACCTCTATGCTAATCTTAGTAGCTTGATGTTATTTTTGTAAAATTAATGAAGTATAATTTCATATAATCGTATTTTAGTATCCAGGTGTATTCCAGACTTAATTAGGTAAGTTTAACATATGAGTCGTGAGTACATAATATTATAGTAGATAAGTAATGAGTCCCATACTAATGCTCTGTTAGGTCAATATTGTAATTACTATAGTGAAAGTATTGGGAATAACAATTTGCCAATAGCGTTTTGTATAGTTCTCGAAAATTCTAGAACATTGTTCTATAATATTCATTTATTCTGAAGTGTAAATTTTCGATGGAAAGTAGAGATTAGATATGAAAACAAAGGGACGGTACGGGACGCTCATTTAGATAATATCGTGACTTTATCTGTATGGGTTCAATGTTTATTTAATCTATTTTAAGTCGTTTTAATTCCCATTATATTATGTAAATATTAATGTACCTACCTAAGTATTGACTTCGAGTAGATTTATTTAAAAGACGAACACACCCTACTACATACAATAAATAATACATTAAAAATAATATCTGCTTAAAAACTTACCAATTTAGGTAGGTATTCACATTGGTATTCACGATAATATTAACACACAATTTACAATTATTTAAATTTATCCATAAAGAAGGTTCAGGGAAAAAAACAAACTACAAAAAAGAAGCATTACATTGCACAGATGAAAAAGATTGTAGAAAGTTTTCTTAAAGAAAAATTTTGATGAAATTGCTACTGAGTATTATTTACGTACAAATCTGTTGTATTATAGTTTTTGAAAAGTCTTACCGTGATTATATTCCATTCATGTAAATCTATTACAAGTCTAAAATTGAAATTATTGAACAATTATCAAGTTTGAATCAATCGGAATTCCTCCGGTTATTATTCGATTATCTGGATTCTGGACGTTGCGAAATTTGGCGGGAATTTCTATTATTGACATTTACCACAGATAACTTATTATATTATTTTATCGTTCCATTTTCAATTGTTATTTAAATTAAACGTGGTATTTTATAGAGAATCAAATAATTTAAACTTTTTAAGAGCAATATAAAATTGTTTTAGTAGTTATGTGTTATATAATATGCATTGTGAAGCTTTAATATTGTTGAAGAGATCGAAATTTGTTTGAATATAATGTGTACATAAGTAATTAAAAGAATAAAAGAGGTAAGTACACATTTAACTTCATTACAAATTAGAATATAAACCTGAGTCAGTTTATATATTCTAAGTATCTTTTGTATTCTAAGCATTACAATTACTGCATGACTTATACCTACTTTTACATACATTGTTGTCAAATTACCTACATTTGACAACAATAACAAATAGGTACATTATATATACATTAGTATCAGGTAGCTTTATTAAAAAACCGAAGAGAAACAAGACTCGACTGTAATATGTATCCTTTGTTATATTCCACCCACGGTGATAAATCTACGACGCTTTTCAACTTGTATTTGATATACATATTGTTAAATGAGGTCATTGAGCTATTATACATCTCAATGTACCTATGAGGTATGTTTTTAAAAGCTCATCCATTTTTGTATTCGCCATATTTACGCATAAATGAATATGTTATGACTTCTCCCATTAAGTAACCTAGGTATTTAACTAATCAAGCGACATACCTACATGTGAACTTTTATAGTTATATAAGAATTTAATTGGTTAGTTATACTTAATTATTAACTTGCTTAAGAGGAGTAAAACGTTGTACTCTGTTAGGGTAATGTTCAATGTGAACGAAGAAAATCTTTACAAATTTAATGGAAGTTTTGTATGTTAACTAACTGCGGGATAAATAATGATGGACACAAAAAACCGGCAGCTAATTTAAATAGCTTATGTCACAACCATTATTCTGATGATTACAACTAGCGATTTGGTCTGTCGGGCATGCCAAATAAAATAACGATCATACAAACACTTGCAAAACCTAACTCCTTCTTTCGCAGTCGGGTAACAAAGAGCCTTACTGTAGATAAAGTAAACATCCCTAAAATCCCTATTTTTCACCTCCGCGCCGTCACGTGAACACTTGCAGTTAAGCAAGCTACACAATACCTTTGTTGTCGCTATTGATGACAATATTTCGTCCCTTATCCTTAATAGATAACGATATATCAGCGCTATCAGTATCTCAAAATTGTCTAATGATACAATTTAGCCTTAGAAGCCTCGATATAAACGAATTTAATTTGTTAAACGTTTCGTCGGGTCAAGTACCTCGGTTAGGCGAAATACTGAAGAATAGAGTCAAGTGTATTGTTTAGAATGATTACTTTTAAAGTTATTTGAAGTGTTTAGTTCGTTAATAAATACAAATTCGTAACCGTTGGAAAGTGTATAATAATAAACGGAGAAAGCTTCGTTATAAGGAAAGTAACATTAAAGAAATTTACATAGTAGGTACACTGGGAAACGGAGCCAACGAACGGCTAATTAGAGCCTTTATTATGATTGCGTAGGAACAGAAATACCTACCTATTGATTGTTGATTGATCGTAATAGGGAAGTTAAAACACAGTTGACAGATATATACTACGTACATACAGTTAGGAAACTAAGCCCCTGCGATGAAATTATGACATAAGTATATATATAGCTATAGGGCTGTTACCTTTTTGATATTTAACCGACTTCAAAAATAAAGGAGGAGGTTATCAATTCGGCCTGTATATTTCTGCTTGCTTTTTTTTCACAGTTGATTTTGTGGTAATTTTGAGATAAAAACCCGTTAAAATAAAAAAATGGTGTAGCCTAAATATGAATTTACAAGAAGAAACAATCCGAATTAATACACCTTGGTAAATACGTTTTTATCAGTGCTATATTTCGAAAGTTTGTTTTGTTATGGACGCCAAAGGCTTTTTAATGTACCTAAATTATTTATAACTAGCTTTCCACCCGCAGCTTCGCCCGCGCAGTCAAAGAAAAACCCGCATAGTTCCCGTTCCCGTGGGATTTCCGGGATAAAACCTATCCTATTTCCCGGGGTAAAAAGTAGCCTATGTCCTTTCTCGGGTATCAAAATATCTAACCAAATTTCATGCAAATTGGTTCAGTAGTTAAGGCGTGATTGAGTAACAGACAGACAGACAGAGTTACTTTCGCATAATATTAGTATGGATGCTTGATATTTGTATTATACATATATTCAATAATTCTTTTAAACCAGAATTTACAATACTTGTATGTAGGTATACCTACTAAATTATTTTTAAAACGATAAATTAAATTAAATTAAAAAACACAAAATATGCAAAAATAAATTAAAATTATTATTATACGAGCATAGAACCTCCACCTTTTTGTTTTAGGATGAAAAAGAAAATAGTTTGACAGGCTTAGTGCTTGACAAAGTGGTAAAGTCACGTATCGATAAAAATACAATAATTATAATATCTATCTTTTTCTTCCCTAATATTTACGTAATTATGCACATAAATTTAAACAAGATTTTTTTAAGGTTTCCATTTTTTTAGATTTTTGTGCTCTTCTAGATTGCGTAAAAAATAGATGCGATCTTTAAACAGACTGGACTCCTAATAGTGACTATTTGTAGCTATCATTTTGGTGGAAATATGTCAACATAATTTAAAACTCATGCTGCCATATCTATAGAAATTAAAAAATAGTCTCTTTTTAACTTGTAGTCAGATACGGTATTTACAAATATATTTATTGAAAGGGCTACAAACTGAAACAATCGATATTTATTTAATGTGAATTGACATCACTTTAAACTTTTTTCTATACTATGTATCTTTGTCATTCAAAATCTGTGGATGTGTCACCCGCTACTATCGATCCCCCTCAATACCCTCGTAAACACGCTTGATGGGGGGGGGGGAGCCATTTCGAACATTTTGTATGAAGTTTCCTTACTGTACAGGTAAATTAGCTTGGAGAAATTTTTGCATATGTAGTGGTGTGTATATTACTCAGATCTTGGAGCGCGTTTCCACTATATCGTTCTGGCCTATACAAAAATGTTTCGATATCCTAACATTACTATTTAATTTTATACTTATTCCTAGCAACACTTTTGTTTTCAATAAAAACAACTTTTAATTTGAAAGAAAATGGTTTTGACTTTATAAAAAAAATATATCATTCAATTTCACGTCCTTGAGCAAACGACAAGGCGACTACCGTGAAACAATAAAATATCGTGTCCATTATAATTTGTTTCATAATTAATATTTGACCATAATAATTACGAAACAAAACAAATAAATAAATCGTCACTTGATAGTGGAAAGTGGAAACACGCACAAAACCAGAATAAACCAGTTTACGCTGTCCGCAGGTGCCAAATGCAGTTGTTTGGTACCGTTAGAACATAAAGCACACATTTCATTCAAAAATTATAATTATTATGTACGTAGTTTAATTGATAAAGGAGAATGACCACGGGTGGTATCGGTAAAAAAAGGAGAATGACCACGGGTGGTATCGGTAAAATTTGAGTTGTGCCACGTATTCGTGATATTGTTAATTCCTATTTGTATTTATAATGATCATATGTATCATTATTAAGTCTTAATTATACCGGATAAATTGAAATAATATTAAAAGTTTGTGTTTTGAAACATGTATGACCACGTATGGAATCGGTAAAATACTAATTGTGTCACGTGTTCGTGATATTGTTAATTCCTATTTGTATTTATAATGATCATATTTATCACTATTAAGTCGTAATTATACCAAATAAATAGAAATAAAAGTAAAAGTTTTTGTTTTGACACATATATCTATCTCTCTTGCAAGCGTCCTGCGTCATATGTCATAGTTTCTATTTGAAATGAATCTTGAATGAATGTGTTCGACGCTAAGGTTCGACGCAATGTTCGACGTAATTTATTTTGAAATAGGTAATGTTTATTACGATTTACTTTTCACATTTGTCTTGTAAATTAAAATATTACCTATGTAATAAATGTAAAACTTAACGTTCATCGTTAGTTTAAACTCGATAAAGTATTTTTTTGAAGTGTTGAATAAAACTATTGTTTTATTTTTATTGTCGCGAACTGCGGCTTATTTATATAAAAACTTTAATCGTTTCTAAAAATACTAACATCAAGCTTTAAATTGAGCTATATTTCATCTTGACACAATAAGTTTGATTGCGATACCAAGTGCCATAGTCACTTGGGCAATCTCCTTTTGTATTTATTGATTGTTGTTATTATTTGTTATTATTGTTATAATATTTGTTGAAGTGTTTAATTTGTGTGTAAGTGTTGTAACTTTGTATTGTTAATTCAAAATGGCTCCAGTGTTAAAACATGGTCGAGGCAAGCCTTTGACTTCTCAAACTAAAGAATTAAACTTTAAATGTCGTTTCTTTTTCAGGTTAGTAAATTTTTCATTTTAGTAACATTGTCATTTTGTAAAATCATGTTCATTTTGTAAAAGTTATACGTATGTTAAATGTGTAAATATTAAATTAAAGTCTCATCTTTTTCAGAGGAGAAACACATATAGTTTAATTTAAAATCCCATATTTATATAATATATATATATATATAAAATAAAAACTAAAAATAAAATGTTGTTTTATTTTATTTGCTGACCATACACTACTACAAACGCAAAAATTTCTCCAAGCTAATTTACCTGTATGTATCTGTATATTGTGGTTAAAACAAGTAAAAAGCGATACAGATAACCTCTAAAAAACTCGAACTAACTCGTACCGAACAATAAAATATCCTCTTTGAGTTTATATCGACATAGGTACCTAACCGTTTTTATTTTAGTTTAATATAACTAAGAAAATTATTAATACTTTTGAATAGGTACTAAGCATAACATTAACAATTTATTACAATACTCATAAAACGTAGACGTTTTAAAATAAACTCAAATTTTCAGTCTTATTTTACGTTCCGTAAATTTTTCCCTTTAAGGAAAAATAAAGGAAATCCGCCATTTTGCACGAGTGTTTCAAAATATAACAGGTGTAATTATTTTCTATTTTTGGTTAAGAATATAAGATTAATGTAAGAATACCCGTTTTTTATATTTAACCTTATATACCTATTTGAGTTATGTTTACAAAATCAAGATGTCTGTGAGAGGTGGGTTACAAATTATAAAATTGGATTTATAGTGTTTGGTGTGTGTTGGGTGTACTGTAGTAAATATTGCCTGTTATTCAATATTAGTTTGTAATGCTGGGGCCACACTAACGTCTAAAGCCTGATTCCCACGGCATGTTTGCTTCACAAGCATTGGCAGACGACAAGCGCTTGTCGACATCGGTCGCGATTTGAACTGAGCGTTCCCACGGCATGTGTGCGTATGGCAAGCACTGGCAAGCACGGTGGACGGTCATTCCTACTAATACCTAATATAAATTCTCGAATTTTGCATGATAGAAATTATCGTACAATCAGCGTACGATAATACTATGCTATCGTACATCGTACGTAGGCACAAAATTATTTTATTTATTTATTTATTTATTTAAATTCTTTATTTAACACACACAAAAAAATAAACACAAAAATAAAAAGAACAAAAAAGAAGATCATAACATGTTAAATAGGCGGCCTTATCGCTATAAGCGATCTCTGCCAGGCAACCTTTGGATAGGATTTGTCATACGAATTAAAATTAGATGGGTGGTGTTTGATTTAAAAGGAGAAAAAAAAAAAAAAAATATGTACATATACAATATATATACGTATATATATAAAAATAGATACCTAATAATAAATAAATAAGTAAAAACAATATAAATATTGATATCAATACTATAAATACATGCTATAAATACACATACATACATAATATATACTTACATACATACATATCATACATGATACATAATACATAACTATGTATAAATAAAAATATTACAGCTCGTTGAAGAGATGACGTATTTGTACGATAATTATCGTACGGTTCCGAACAATGACGCGCTACAGACGGCAAGCCCCGACGGACGTCGACCAACGCCGTCGCACCGCGCCAAGCGCGCACCTTTGATCTTACCGACTTCCGATGGATAGCACAAGCGTCGGCAAACATCGGCAAACAATCACAAGCGCACCGATTCCCATGGCATGTGGTATGGTGTGGCGCGGTCGGGTTTGTGAAGCAAACATGTCGTGGGAATCAGGCTTAACGTCTAATGCCCTTTATCGCGATAATTATTCCGATAATTTTTAAGGCGTTAAGTGGGTGGCTACACTTGAACGGTCAACGTGAATGCCGATTGTTGGCGATAAAAACGGCGTTAATTTTACTAAAATTCTAGCAAGATGGACGTTGAAAGAGCTCTGTATTTTATGAGTGTAAATTTTTATTATTTGCATTTACTGAATCATTATCGAATGAAGAAAGAAAGGAAACAAAGGAAAAGAAGATGGTGGATGATACAAATGCATAGGAATTCGTCGCCAAGCATCACTTTGCGTTCCACGATTCTTATAACTTTTCAGTTTCGGATCCCACAAACACGGTTCTGTTTGTAGAACCTCTAGAAATGCAATAACTTTTTCGTTACTCCACTCCGTAGCCATAGTGCGTATTTCGTTTAACACGTGCAGTCCCGTCGCGCTCCTGATGCACACCACAGATGCACACTGACAATACGTAGTGTGATCGCTTCATTGCGTTAATTCTCGCGATAAAGCCAAACGGCAATGTTAATGCCGTTGTTAAATTATACTGGCTACACCTAAAGTTAACGTCCATTATCGCGTTAATTAATGGCATTTCCCGTTAGTGTGGCCCCAGCATTATAATAATACAACTTAAATAACGAACTTACCTAGATAGTACACAACTTTTTCGTTTTGGAAAAATTTCCAAGTGAATTTGAGACCTAAATAGATTTAAAAAAAAGTCGGTTGTTGAGTACCTATCTAACAAAAAGTTTACCCCATTAAATGTGGACATGAAATGGCCCAGTGACAGCAGCTCCTATTTAATTTTCTTTGAAATATTTTGCATATAAAACGTTTTCTACTGGATTGAAGTGAGCAATTCTAAACCAATTTATTCTCAAAGGATTCCCGTAGCTTCCAAACAATTATTATGGGAGATACAAAAAACAATTCTTCCTTCATTGATTCTGTTTCTAAGCCGATTGCTTTGAAACATTTATGAACATTAAACGGAGTATGAAATTGACATTTTAACAAAAGTTTTGCCATATAAATCCCCCGACTTGCCTAGTAACAAGATAACGTTTGACCGACTTTGATATTTTTAAGCAAACTATTGTGAAAAATATGTAGGTACCTACAGGCATTATAGTTCAGATGGAGTAGTTCTAGGTTAATTTTGCAAAACCAATAAAAATAAGTGTACTTGTTTGGTAAGATAAAGTAGACGGATCACCTGTTTAGAAAAAAATTGGAAGAAAGTAATGTTCATGCACTTTGACATTATTTATATAGCGTTGGTTTCAAATTGTTCTTATGTGAATTAATACACATAAAAAATAGAATTAGAACTAGTTTATAGAATAGAAACCTAAGACTTTCAAATTCTTTTTTACGCATGATTAAAGTTTGCTAACATATTGTTATAAGACTGTTGTGAAAAATATTCTGAGATTTTTATATTCTACTTTCTAAGTTTTTCTAATTTACTTACTTGAAATACATCAAAAGGACCATAATATTCCCCCAACAGCCGACCGTCGAGAACAGCACGTAGATGGCTCCCAGAAACTTCTGAACACCTTCGTACGGCGGCGAAAATTGCAGCCAATGTTCATTAATCAGGTCCAAGTAATCGTCCGTGAAATATTTGAACTCCCGCCATCTCGACACCGGCCATCTTATCTTGAAACTCTCCAGGAGTTTCCTATGTCTCAAAGTACTATTCGACTCGGTCCTGTTGAAACGGTCAAGTTCCCTTTTCGATCTCCACAAAAATAGATTATCCTCGAAGTTTCGCAACAAACTTTGCTCCTCCAAATCTTCGCTGCATAAAATACTCATGATTACTACGAAAGACAGGCCGAATAGGAAGAGAATACGCATTGTTGCTGGACGCGTTTCCAATGCAAATGTTTTCGAGTTTATGAAGCATAGTAAACTTGTGCTTGAAAAACGTGGAGGCCCGTGGGACCACTTTACTTGTAAATGGGATTAAAGTGGGACGCTTTTGCGAAATCCAAGGCATCCAATAAAGACTCTATTAGATTGATTGATATAGTCCCCGTAATTCAATTATGTAAACGTACGCCGATAAGAAGTTCCTACTAGTGAATTTTTAGCGATGTGCAAGTAAATTGGTAAACCGTCAGCTTTTTAAATTATACTAAGAAACTTAAGAAAGTGATTCATATTATAAGAATTATTTATTCACTGAGATTTCTTTCATCTGTTTCGTTTTATGATTGGTCCTTATATAAGCAGAAAATACTTTAACTAAATCTATATATATAAAAATGAAACCCGTTTTCCTTGGTCACGGCATCACGCGTGAACGAGTGGACCGATTTCGATAATTCTTTTTTTTATTATATTCCTTGAAGTATGAGGATGGTTCTTATGTAGAGAAATCGTAAATATGTACCACGGGCGAAGCCCGGGCGGACCGCAAGTAAATAATACAAGACATAGGACCGGCATATAAATATAGTAGGTACGTACTTACTTTCAATAGGATTTTCATTGTTTACTAATTGTTCAAGATTTTAGTACGTACATAAATTAAAGCAAGTCGATGACTGCTTTCGAGGGAAAATTATAGAATGACTTTTAATGTTCTAGATAGATCGATATTTTTCAGAGAAATTGGTGCGCTAAGTGTTTTCATGTTCTCGACAAATTAATGAATTAACGAACCTTGACTTCCCAGAATGTTGAAAAATCAATTTAAACTTAATAAACAATTAATATCATTATAAATATTTAACAGTTCTTCAGATTGAACTTAAGACGTCAAGAGCTTTGTTTCATAACTAAAAAGTCACGGAATTTAATTTCTATTTATATTTGTGTCATATTATCACATTGTACCGAAGAACATACGTATTTTCCTAACTTTAATTAATATTGAATACACTTTTCATTTTATAAAAGTAAGACTATTGAGTAGACAGTAGCTTAGTCACTATATACCTACTACTATTTACACTGTTTGTATTGAGATAAATAATTATTTTAAAGATACACCTAACTTCGAAAACATAAAAAATAAGTCTTTATACATAAAAAGTACACAATATTATTATCCATTTACGTTGATAGCAATCACACAAGACACCGGTTTTATTAAATGATTCTTCCATTTTTAGTTACCGACGCGGATGTGTCTAATTTCGAACATACTGCGATAGAAGTCGCGGTCAAACTACAATGTTCCACATCAAAACAGGTACCTACTAAAAATAATTATTTATTAAAACTACCTTCATCTTTTATAATAACGTGTCGTGGCTTCTCGTCTTTTGGTTAAACAATGAAAAAATTAAAAGGTGAGATTATACTGTTTATTTTTCTTTGAGTGAAAAAAGCTAAATATAAACTAGAAATAAATTTTGGGTTTTGGTACCTAATTTTTATTTTTAGTTTGACATTTAAATACTTTTTAAATATTATGTTCACAGATTCAAATTGTGGATTCTGGGATTAAGTATATTATGCTGTATGCACTGTTGTCTCCTATGTTTTAGGTTGATATCCATTATCCTGTCCTCAATACATTTCCATACCTTTTTCAAAATATGTTAAATTTTGTTTGACATGAAAAATAATAAAATATGCATACGGAACAGGTTTTCTGCATAACAGCACTTAGCCAATATTTTAAACATTGTACTATATGGGAAGTAATGGAATTAGTATTTTGCGCAGTGCGCTCACATGTCGCGGCTACCGGCTTTAATTGGAAATCAACTAGATTCAGACCGTAGTTTTGCTCGCATTTCATATGATATCTGGATGATTAGCCTCTCTTTATTATTTTATTTCTTATAGGGCAAATTTAAAAATGTGTAACATGTAGGATCATACAATTTTAACACAAGTCCAAAATAACTTAAAAATGCGGCTTTATTTCATGAAAATTTGAAGATAAATTATTACCACAGTTTATAAATACATATAAAATACTGGAACGTTTATCTTCAATTTTACGTTTCTTGTCACTCGCAAAACACTACCAAAACTCAACAACAAAGTAAAAGTGGTGAAACTTAATTTAGCTGTAGATTCTTTATTATACTTAATGAAATTTTAATGATAGACCCTCATTTATTTTGCAGCTATGCTGTAGCATAGTAAAAAAGATAAACATTATATATATCCCGAATAAACAAAGAAACAGGGACAAAGACACAATATGAGACCCATAAGCCAGAAATTACAGTACAATTCCATTTATATGGTGAATATAAAAGTTTTTTATTGCACACATTAAGGACAGGGGAAGTTTTTGCATGTTTCACATAAACTTGGGGATTGATTAATCCCGAAATAAGCAAAATGTAAAAACAAAGGTATTCTCAAGCTTTTTAGCTTAAAATTGTCCACAGCTTTTAAGAAATATGTGTGGGAAAGACATTTAAAAAATACTTGTTTTCGTGGTTATACTATAATTTTAGTAAGTTTACAAATGATTGCAAATGACAACAAAGTTAATATGAAAATGAAATATAGATTAAGGAAAAGCATTCGGTATATGGATATTCATTATTCACTCAAGATTACAAGACGCATGACATTCGATGAAAGATATTTTTCATATGCGTTCAGATATTTTTCATTTCATACCATACTTGAAATATTCTCATATCGAGAGATTTGATGTTTAAAATATCTATAGGTATATTATAAAAATGTTTAATTCCGTTATTTCCGCTGTAATAAATCGGCGAAGATCTTATTTTACAAATATTGTAAAGTGAAAGTTAGTGAAGATGGATGGATGGATGTATGTTTGTTATTTTTGTTTCTATGTCACGGGAATACTATTGAACGAATTTTGATAATGGTAGAGATGTAGCTTATGCAGCAGAATATCGCATAGGTAAGTTATAGAAATGAAAACGTTCATTTACCCATGGGTGAAGCCACTAGTAGGTACATAAAAATATAAATTTATTAACAAACTTAAAAAGTTCGCGTTTTAACTCATTGATAGATTTATCTTCAAATATTGCTTTATTTTATTTTTAACTTAAATTTGATCATATATGTAACAAAAGTTGGTGATCTACAGTTAAGCTATTGCAGCTTTCATCATCTTTGAATGTGATGTGTAACAAACAAACAACATTTACTTAAAAATGTTGTTTACATGAACAAAATTACAATTTACAAATACCTACCTAGTACCTATATAAAAAAATTATATCATGAATTTAGTCCGTACCCGTACGGTCTATAGTATGCCAAAATACTGAAGAGAATTGGTGAAAAATTTATTGGTAGCGAATAAATTATACGCATTTGAAAAGGTTTTTCAAAACGCGGTGAACTTGACGAGTACAAAAAGGAGAATTTCAAACATTTCTTTCCCAAATCCTATAAATAATAGTACCTATTTATACATGTAAGAAGTACATTTCATTACCCAAGAGGGAGGCCTTGGTGGAATAAATCCTGAATAAAGGAATCAATCAATCAAATGCTACAAGGAACGTGACTTACATTATACTAGCTGATGCAGTGGCTTTGTTCGCTTCTGAATATATTATAGGGTGAAAAGTTTGTATGGGCTATGGGAAAAGTATTTGAAATAGTGGGAATATTTTGAAGAAAGTAAACATTCCTTGATTTTAAATTTAAATGGCATTTAAAGATTTTCTAAAATTCACTTGCCTCGTACGGGAATTGAACTAGCTAAAATTCAGTAAATAAACACTTGCCTCTTCGCTCCTCCATTCCTTACTCACACACACATCCTTTGTTGAACATATATTATTATTATTATAAAAAAAAATTGGTTAGTTGTAGTTTTTATAGGTGCATAATATATTTTCAGTTTTCATATAATAAGTTCGTGTACATAAGATGAAGTTTCTGTTATACACGTTTTGCTAAATGTTACGAAAGCTTATTCCTGATGTTAATGTAATAAAACCGAGTGGGTAAACAAGGATTTTATTGACAGGCTATTAACTATTATTAGAATCAACGCCATCTATACATTTCCTCGTGAACTACAAGTATGCATTATGATTCTTTGCAATGAAAAGAAACTTGTTTCAGTTCTAGATTCAGGATATTCGCAGTAAGAGGGGCCTGTGTTAAACTTTGTAAAAACAGTAGTTTATGCCTGCGGCTTCGTTCGCGTAACAGGTAAAAAGTATTTTAAATCTTCACATGAATGAGTGAAAATAGTAATTCACATCAATTTAAAAATATTTTCAATGTAAATATAAATACAAATAAATCAATAAATATTTCAGGACATTTTTCACACACGGCACGATCTGAACAGTTTTCACATAGAAAGAGAATAGCAAATCTGGCCTAATTATTAAATATCCATAATATATTTATTAGTGTAAATGTAAGTAACCCCCAACTTTATTCAATATATTATATGTATACAAATAGTATAAAACTAGTTAGTCACAGTTGCCCTATTCTTTATGACCCATTTAGCAAAAACAAGCGTAATTCGCACTAAAAACAAGCACTGTCTCAATTTCAAATTCTTCTACAAAGTCATCATCACAGTAAACTAACCATTATGTATTCGGAGACAAAGTGTACATTTGAATAACAGATTACCGCTAATGCGGTTACAGAAGTCAAGATTTGAATACACCATTCGCATACATCAGCATTGTATATTATGTCAAAGCTTTTGGTGTACAAACTTCCTGTAGTTGGTACAAAGGAATTTAGATGAATTTTGCTTAGTGGATTAGGAGTTTGTATACTTTTGAAATAATATTTTAGTTTTGACGGTATACCATTTCAATGCGTAAGTCTTAGAGATAGAATATTTAAAAAAGTCGTGCTTTTACTTTGAGAAAGAAAACAAACAAGATTTTTACTTGTATAATTTTGCACTGCCACATTGAATATCCTTACGTTGTGAAAGTCAATTCCTTCTAGTTACGAAAGTTTTAAATTTTATACAGCTATTACATTTTTTTCATCAGTCGCGTGTATGTGCGTTTGTCTGCGTGTCAACGCAATTAATAGTGTGAAATATAATACCCAAGTAAGATAAGCGCTCATCAGTGATCAACATATTTTGTTCTTAAACAAAATTTCAAAGCAGTCGATAATTAAAGAAGGGAAAAGTTTTGGTCCAAAATCACACCAAGATTAAAGAGTTCTTTATTTTCTCGTTTGGGAGTTTCCCGTAAAATTGCGTACAGTTATTGGCTTTCCGCATCCCCGGGCCTTGTCTCCTGGGTTCGTTTGTGTTTAGTCTACACTGACTTATGTTTGAAATAGTATTCTGCTTTACTAATATTTAGTATAGTATGAACTATGAACTACTTTCTTTAATATTATCCGGATGTGACGGAGTGATTATAAAATGTTTTTTTTTTTCTTATGAAACTAAATACTACCAGCCCACTTTAGACACACGAAAGTTTATGAAGACACACAACGAGATGAGCTTTTTGCAAACGCATTTATTGTGTAAAATTTCCACATTCCTGTCTATATATTAATTGCTACTTATGTTTTGTCACCAAAAAAGAAAACTAAATTTCATATACAAGTAGGTACACAAAAACATGAACTACGTAACTATCCAGTTTATTATTCCCATAAGCATCCATTGTCGTTGTCCATCTTAACCATAGATTAATGATGCTCGATTCCATATAAATTTGACGGTCTATACAACTATCTCTGCCAGTACAAAATAATCAAAAAGTACTTTGTTCTATAAGCCAGTACTAAAACCACGTGTAAACAGAGCATCAAATATCCTTCAATCTAATGGACATCGATGTATTGGACTCTATCCTTGATTATTAAAGTTTTTATTGGGCGCTAGACGTCTGATTTACTTTTTTTTTTTGATATGATAGCGGGAGATGTATTATTGGATGAGTAGATAAATATCTGGTAATTTAAAAATTAAATGTAGGATTTAATTTGTCTAAATTAAGTAGTCGTTATTTCATGCGTAGAAAACAAAACCTTACTCAGAAGTTTTATGTAAAGGGTTTTTCATTAAGCACGGGTAGATGTTTGCGGCCTGTGGTGGCCAACTCCTGTGAGTGAAATCTACCAAAAATATATATAATGTTCAGCCAAT
>CAJQZM010023270.1:0-19904 GCA_907164665.1 Colias nastes | reverse complement strand
CGAAGAAGTCTAATTGAATAAATAAATGTTTGAGTTTGAGTTTGAAAAGGGATGTTGTGTTGAAACTTTACATGACATTCTGATAACTTTTTGGCAGAGAGTGGTGAGCTGATAATAATTGGAGACAGACTTCCTTGAATTACAAACAAATTGAGTATACTCAATTTGGTTTGGTAATTAATTAAAAATGTAAAACATGAAAATAGATGTAATTAGTAGGTATCCATTATTTTTTGTATATTATTATAGACAATTGACGCATTAAAAGTTTCATCGAAATTCGTCACGCTATCATTTTTTTTTCACTTTTTTTTTAGTCTCATACACTGTTGTTTGTACCACTAACCACGCTCCAAGCATTTGTACTTGCCACTCTTTCGGAATGAAAATGATTAGGAATGTGTAGTTTACATAATCAAAAAGTAACTGATAGCAAAAACACATAGGTATTATTTTTCAACCAAAAAGCTACAGGCTACTGCACTGATAAATCAGAAAATGCATTCGAAGCAAAAAGAGTAAAAAATCAAATTTCAATTTGAATATGGCAATGTAATAGTAAAAGATTGAATTTTGATACGTGCCCGCGAGAGCCGGGGCCATTGAAACTCGTCCGAGCGTGGTGGATTCTGCTTTTGGTAATATTTGCTTGAATGTGGTTTGCTTATTTCATTTACATGCAAAATATGTCTAATCTGCATCTTTAGTGAGTGCTTTGGAATTGTGGTTCGTGATTTTAGTATTATAAATCTACATTATATTATGTAGGTATGTACCTACCTATAGTTGTATTGTCTTCATTTGGGAAGTATCTCGAACTATTGATTGATGTACAAAACGTTCATCAATCAATAGCACTTAGAATCTGGTTGAAAATCAGTGTTTTTTTCTGCTTTTCTGCTTATAGCATTTTATTATGTTTCTGACATTTTGCTAACATCAGCAAATCTTGGAAATAAGATAACTTCGACTTAATCAGAAATTTCAAATACATACTATCTGCATTCATAACTAGTACTATAATAAGCACAAAAAGCTTTCAATTATAATTTTCTAATAAAAATGAACCCTTTCATTCTATTAAAATTCATCCCTTTATAGCCGATAGCACTATAGGATTCATAAGGCGTAAGATCAAACGTTGGTATATCTTTTTGCCCGTAACGAAATGATGCTCCATTCCGCTGGACTGATATGGACAAATAATAAAATATAGTTAGGGTGAATGTAGGTAGGCTTCGAGAATGGACGGTCATAAGTACAATTTTATAATGCCCATTTTGAAAGACACTAATTGACTCCTTAGACACTTCATATATATTTTTTACAAAATATGTTGAGGAATTTCGTGGTAATCCATACAAAACAATAATAATCCAATAACATAGGTAATAACTTTATGATGATTAATATTTAATCTAGATGATTTATTATTAGATAGAGCCTATTGAGTAAGAGTTAGGCGACATGTTTATCACATCCTTTCAAAGTTCGAAAATATGATGGAAACCTCCACTGGAAAAGTCACGAGGTGTAGGAGTAGCAATACACTTAGATGATAGTACGTTATTTAATACGGACCTTTTTTTCTCGTGGTACCACATTATAGAGCTGGTAAATTAAATTTAAAAATTTATTATGGCTTATTAAATCGGAGTGTCATTATAACTTCCACTGGATAACAGCATAGTGTCGTTGCAATCTCGAGCTAGACCACAATACAAGTAAACAAAGTAAATTACATATAATCATGACCCAGTGAGTGCGTTGCGCACAAAGCTCGTCAAGCAAGGCCATCACAGCATGTCAAGTTCGCGTACATATTTCGCTAAAGCGTCGCTACAGTAACAATAATGGCTGAGTTTCCATTGTTTGGGCCCGTGGCACATTACGCTTTTGTCTCTGCCCTCTCCCGTTCCTCACAATGCGGCCAGGAAACAAGTGAGCCTTTATTTCGCCTCTTTTTGTCTCCGAGTATCGCTGCTTATTGTCTTCATTCGATTGTTCGGAGCTCTTCAGAGGGCACATTGTTGTGGACTCCGTTGTTAGTGCTGAGCTTGCGGATGTTCTATGTTCTAAGTGCCGTTTGGATTTTAATATGCCGATAAGTGTGTGTTTACTCCCATATGTGCGGCCCACAGTATGCTCTCGTCGCAATTTGTTATATCCTGTATAAAATTGATATAATGAAGTCGAAGAACATTTCTGGTTCTGAAAATACTGCATTTATTTCCATAAAAACTTTGCGTTGTGAAAATAATTGAAATAAATCTAATATGATATGAATTAGAATTATTTAGAAGCTGCCTAAACATGTAAGGTATAATTCTTAGGTACAATTTTACTTTTTACTAAAGTGTTTCCACGTGGCACCCCTCATCTCTCAACAGCGATACCTATAGCCTAATTATGTGCCATATAATTAGTCAGAAAGTGGTTCTTGGCAAGTGCCGACTGTTGTGTCGATGGTGCCGTCTTTATCTGCGAATGATACAAGCGCCAGCATCTCTAGTTAGCATTGTTCCCGCGGCCCTATTGTATAGGTGGCTTTGTTCAGGCACGCCCCGATTTTTCCTTTTCGCTTTCGCAGCGATGTAGCACTGGAAAACCAAGGGCCACAAGGGTTCCCTGTGATATTTCATGTTTGTAACGAATGTTTGTCATTGTAATCGTTACAATTTTAATAGTACCAAAACGTACAATGTACATCGTTTTATAGTTACGCTGGTTAGGCTTCATTAACCGGTAAATACCTATGTACCTACTTCAAATTAACTTTTGCTTAATATAAGCGTAGGTAATTGTTGGCGCACATTGAATGAAACTTTCAGAAAGCAATTTGCGCTCGCATTTATCACGTAACAAAATGCATAGAATAGAAGCCGAAGCGTCATAATGTCAAACGTTCTAGTGTGAGAATTGTTGAATATTCTCGTTGAGAGCTCTTTAGGAAACCGCCCCATTGCGTGTCCCTTTCCACGAAACTCCATTCATATTCCCCGCGTTTTCCATACACAATATTGCGACTTTGTGAGGCTGCACGCTTCTCAAGTCTCCAAATAGTCCATTGACGAGCGTCGAGCAAATTCGCTATAGCGAATTAACACTATTCACGAGAAGTTTTGAAAGAGGACTACTCTCATACAATTTGGTGGCATTCAAAGATTCACTCCTTAGCTAGCTCGATGAATACCTTTGTGGAAAATGTTCTATATTTTAGTTTGAGCACGAGTGAAGAACTAATTTCAAGAAAATACACGGAATTTTTGATTTTCCAGTTTTATTATAATTCATTTAAATGATGGATGTTTTGAGGGCACGTATTTTAAATTATAACGTTGATATCATATAAGAGGTGAGCCTTATTAAATTTAAACGTTTATAAACAAACTTAGGTACATCGTTATCAGTTCTTTTCTGTAATCATAATTAGAAATTCACCTTACATTAAACGTAAACTATAAAAAATTAAACACTCACCATTTAACTTTGAGCAATAGTTTCTTTTAAACCAAATTGATGCCTACCCTCAATGGTGCAGACTCAACACCAAATTACCGAGTCATTAAGTAACCCTCGAGTAGCAAGGAACAATTAACTTCGCGACAATACTGTAGCATTGTAAGGCTATCGTTCTAACAGTTGTTGCAGGCTTCTGAAAGAAGGCGAGTTCAGAACAAAAGATGGCCCAATTGTGTTACCAGCCACTTTCTCTCTCTCTCACTCGCTCAATTGGAATTAATACAATGGTAGAGTCAAATATGAATGTTTTTAAGGAGTTTTTAACTTAGTAGGTACCTTTTTTATAAGTAACAGACTGAAGTTAAGATTGCCGATCGATTTTGAATGAGAAATTCCAAAGCACTGTGTAGAGTGTAGACTCTATTTTCTCTACATTATATTTTTGATTGAATAATCATCAATGTTGAAATATTAGATATAAGGTATAATGTTACCTAGATACTATTTAGAACGCGTATAGGAACTAATAAGCCCCTCATTAGACCTGACGGACAAGTTGGTAAAACGTTATTGTGAGATTTTCTTTTTTATCATGTTACATGTTATCATCCAATAGCACAGATAATATAAAACTATCCAATAGTACTTTATACAGGGTGTAATCGTTAATTAGTGTGCACAGGCGATTATTCCGTAACTATTGCAGATATCAAAAAACTTTAAACTGATATCGAAAGCCCTTTGCCCAGTGAGTAAAATGACAATAATAACTTTCAGTTTAAAGTTTTTTGATATCTGCAATAGTTACGGAATAATCGCATGTGCACACTTAACGATTACACCCTGTATAATTTGTATTGTAATGTTACTTTGGCTTCAGATTGTGTAACCTGATGAAAACAGTGATGAAAATTCCTTGTACTAATAATATCACTACATTTGCCGCTTTTCCATGTATATTGTATTTGTCCACCTACAAACATCCAATTGATGTCCTTTTCACTTATGATGATTTCTGTGACACATCGATTTTTGACACGTGTAGAGATGTCCTTTACTGAAATCGTATCAATTGTTTCCGATAATCGATAATATTTTATATGGAAATGAAATCGATTTGAATAAAGTACCGAAATTAGTTTTTTCGGCATTTCGCCAACAATTAACTAAGGAAACTTAGCAAACAACAGCAACAAAAAGTCAACAATAACAATTAGTAACAATAACAGAATACCACGTAAAGTATCAATATAAAAATGCAACTTGTATACAAGGCTGACGCACTCGTGCAGACGATTGACTCGATTGACAAACGATCACAAGATGGGCGCCGATTATATGATTTTCCAACTCTATGATTTTTCAACGATCCATTTCATGTACACGAATTGCATAGGTATTATTTTTTTGTGTTATTTTATTTTATTTTTCATTATATTAAACTAAACAATACTGTTTTTGTTTTATAAGCTTAAGATGATTCATTTTTATATTTTTGGTAATAATGCCGCCATAAAATAAAAATATTATGCACTAAAATTATTTTTGCTTTTTAAACCTAAAATACGTAATTCGGAACACGATGAAGTGTCACAGGAATCATCCTAGGTGAAAAGGCTGTGTGAAAAGGACTATAATCAGTGTTGACGAATGTAAAGGTCTATAATATAAATATATCAATCACACTCAAAATAAGAACGAAGTACGTACAAATTGCAAATATTGTAAGAAGATTGTAAATAACAATACCAACCTCTTATAAGCGATTCCGATAGGTATCATAATCATTACATATATATAAATATAAATATAATTATATTTAGGTATAATCTGTTAGACATTATGACAACTGGCTGCCAACATCAAATTTGTATCCTTCAAAATTATCATCTGTAATCCTTTGTTGTTGTTACAATAAATGTAAATCGTCGAAAGCGTTGACCATGTATTCAGTATTTGATTGGAACGTGTAGACATGCCTTTTCGTTTTAAAAAACCTCCATGTGAAACCACATATTATGTAGAGGAGATTGAACCCGATAGTGCTTCGAAGGGCTTGGATATAAAATGTTGCTTGAAAGCAGGAGTTTTCGCTGTTATATTAATAGCTCAGCTTGCATGCTTTTTTATTTTCTTCTGGCAACGAGGTCCACCATAAACTTATAGCATATTATGTAGTTTATATTAAATAGATTGTAATTTATTCGATTTTTATTATTTGATATTATTACAGCATTAGATTGATTATAATTATTTTTAGCTCCTCTACAGATCTAGCTCATGCTTGCGTTTTGGGCAGACTTTTCTTATCACTTTCCTGTGTTGGCTAAAGCTGATACTTATAGGCTTTATGGAGTAAGATTGATTTTACGAAAATGACCAGAAACCTAGTAACATATTAACAGCCACCTTCCACATGTTTCAATTTCCTTGTTTTATGTCGCTTTAAGCGTTACAAAAATTTTATATTTCATCAAAACATAATTAATACTTATAATTGGTCTGCTACTTATTGGAGGAATAAGTCAATGATAGTTTCAACCTCAGGGTTCAACGTTTAGTTCGCCCGCGTTTTAACCGGATAAAACGTACCTAATCTATCCATTTTCCCAAGCATTAATTTTTTAATACTAACTATTAATTGATTTACCTCCCATCTAATCTTAGTCAAATACTACAGTTACGTTTGCATAATATAATGAGAGTAATAATATGTTTATATTTATGCTAATTGTACGTAGTAGAGTCCACAGGTAGAGTCACTTTAATAGATTATTCTTTATGTAGAGATTTAAATTATTTAGAAATAAAATAAATACCTAGTTCAGTGTTAGAGTATTCGGTTTCTTTGAAAATGTTGGGGATTCGACATTAACAAATGTGCAAATTGTGCATGGCATGTACAAAATCCAAAATATAAGGGCAAAGAATGCCCGATGATGATGAAATAAGGTATATATCATTTATCCCTATATTTTCTACAAGCAATGATATAACTTGATTGTAAATTGAATATTTCTTAACCCTGGTTTCCAATGTGAATCTGATGAGTGCTGTATCAGTCTAATAAGCTCACGAGTTCGATTTTAAGCCTTGAATATCAATAGGTACGGGAGGAAACGTGGTGTAATCACGCTTGCTTCCAATTTTGCTCTATTCAACCGATCGCGACTCGCATCGAAGACCTATTTTACTTTACGCAATAACGCGCTTCATTTTTATGGTGGTTGGACTATGGTATCTATTTATCTAATCAAACATTTTGATAAATAGCTTTGTGGTTGATTAGTGTTATTTGCTTAGGTATTTAGTAGTTACTTGTTAGATGGCTTTGGAGGAAATGAGGACGATTTTATTAGGATTTCCACGTGTAAATTTTACTTCAAATACTCTCTCTAGTATTCTATCCACGCGATAAATAACAAAGTTATTGTTTTGAGCGCAAACATTGTTATTTTGGCAATGGGAAGGTATATTATATAATATGATTGGTAACAATAAAATAACTTTAACAATATTGTCACATTTCAATACAATAACTATTTCGATTTGTATTTTGTGTTTGATTGAAATGGAAGTGTATGGCAATTTCCTATTTTATCTCCTATTTTTCCTTATGATCAAAAACGTGATTACAGGCTATTATTATATAAAACGATGTCTTTTTCTACAATAGCAACACTGCGCAACCCGCAATATCTTTGATTCCCCGCCTTTTGTACAGCTGATAAAAGCGACACTTCGCGCCCATCTGGTTGAATGCACCCATTATACCAACACAAAAGTGGATATTACAAACAAAACAATCGCTATCATTACCGCGGGGAACAAATGTAAATTTCGCCAACAACATGAAATCGTAATAACATTTTAAAAGTACTTATCTCAATAAATTGAATAGGTACTGTTTTTAGTATGGCTTTAACTAACAAGTGCCGAGGTAAATTGCTGTAATAGTCAAATTATTATTATTCTGACTTTATAAAATCCTGGAGGTGGAATTTATTAAATGTAAAGCTGAGTTCAGTTAATATATTTAAATGGAAGAAATTTACTTTGAAGCCCACTACTTCATTATGGTTCTTTATACTGAGTATCAATTCAACTTAGGTACAGCTAGAGAATAATTATTAAGAAATAAAAGTATATCGAAGCTTCATAAAGTTCTCAATCATTCAATTAGAGTATCATAGATACCCAACTAAGTAGTAACTAACTATACGTACCAAACTTATTAACAATTAAAAATTAGTTTGGTTGTAGAATTTAGGAGATTAGGAGATTAATATTCCAACTGCATTTTTTCTAACGCATATTTAGGTACATTTGCTTATTCATTTTTATTTTTCGTAGAGATTATTTCACGTATCTATAATATAAAATAATAAATAATTGAAAATTTATTTGGCTCTACACTCCATGAGTAGTTATAGGTTTATACATGCAAAATAAATTTAGCCAGATCTATCCATTAGATGTCGCGATATGATTGTGAAATAGAAATCCATCAATCGAGGTAGGTATGTTTGAAAATATTGGGTACATTTTGAAATCTTCTATGGCCAAATATTCACACCAGTTAATACTTATTATTTACCTAGCAGATACGTACTTACCTACATCTGTGCTGAAAATGAAAGCTGAATATAGGAAAGCATCTACTAGTGATTACGAAAATAAGGTGGTTGCACAGAAGGATCCTTACTTTCTATAGGTAATCGATAATCCGCCCATTTTCTAAACCTTTCTAGGGTTCTGTATCGAAAGGGTAAACTCAAACTCAAACATTTATTCAATTAGACTTCTTCTAGAAGCACTTTTGAATCGTCATTACATATTTTTTACATTTTACATTTGTGTAAAACTTAATTATTAGCCGTAGATTTACTATGCGAAGATTGATATTGAAAATGGTGATATTGTTTAGCGTCGTTTAATAGTTATCAACGAAAAACGAAAATTATACTTTTTCTTCTTATAGTTTTAAATATAGTTCAGGATCCATCGCCCATTTTTGCACTTGATTACTATCAAGCTAATTTTCCGTGAGTAGCTTTATTTTGATGAGACGCCCAATCATTTCTTGTACGAAACTCTCGATTGTGGTAGCTTACAGAGGTAACAAGGATAAAATATTTTGATTTGATGGTTCTCAAATATTTATTACGCAATTTGTAGGACAATATGTCTGTTGAATTATATAAATATTAACTAAGTGAAAACAAAAAAATCAGCTGGTTAGTAATCATTTATGATGACCTCGTTATCGATATGTCGTGGCCATATCGTAGATTTGCTCATTTCATGAAATGGCCAACATAGTTTGATCAGATCGTTAAATCGTCAACGTTTCACGATTTGGTCATCGACATTTGGCCAGATCGTATAAAATATCTTAGAGAGTCCATAAAACATTAAAAAATTCAGAATATTTTAAGAACTTGTTTATTGTCATTTAAGTTAGTGCCGCGGTAGCGCCGGCGAATACCAGAAGCGAATGGTTTTTTCAATAGAAAACAGTTAGGTTAGGTTAGGTTAGACTTTAATAAACAACGCACGAGCCGAGCGAGCAAAGCGAGCGTGCCGCGGCAGCGGCCGGCGAGTGCCAGAAGCGAATCGCTTTTTAAAAAAGAAACAAAAATGGTCGCATTTCGTGAAATGGCCATCCACGTTTGGCCAGATCGACGATCTGGCCAAATGTGGATGACCAAATCATAAAACGTTGACGATTTAACGATCTGGCCAAACTAAATTGGCCATTTCATGAAATGAGCAAATCTACGATATGGCCACGACAGATACACATTGGAAAGAGGGGACTCTTTGATCAAACCATAGATTTTGTAGGACAAATATTTTTTCGAATAATTTACATCTTGAGATTGAAACAAAAAAAAATTCAGTTAGTAATAAATATTTGAGAACCATCAAATCAAAATATTTTATCCTTGTTACCTCTGTAAGCTACCACAATCGAGAGTTTCGTACAAAAAATTATTGGTTGGGCGTCTATCATCAAAATAAAGCTAGGTACTCACGGAAAATTAGCTTGATAACTGTAATCAAGTGCAAAAATGGGCGATGGATCCTGAACTAATAGGTATTTAACGATGAAATTACTTTGGTCGATGTCACCAGCGACTTTCCGAGTGCAAAGCTTCCGATTGCCATCATAATATTTTAAGATAATTTTGTATTTTTTGAGTGGAATATCAACTAGCGCCCCGATTGAAATATTTCTATTCATAAAAATTGTTTAGGATCATTGCTTTTATAAAAATTATATTCTATACCTGTACTGAAAAGTCATTCTACTAAATTTGAATTACTAAACTCTTACTACTTAAATTATTTAAAAAATTATCAAACTTCATAGGTAAGTATTTAATGAAAAACTGCAAATAAAATAAACTACCTACAAAATTGTAGGTAATAAGTAGGTACCTATCTCGTGATCGATTTTTTCTATTCTTTAGATAATAATTCCTAACAAATATTTTTTTATTTAAATACCTATGTACCTTTACCTTTTCATTCTCTTTGCACATTTATATCCTCGTCGTCATGTCTTTTTATTATTATAAAGCTGAAGAGTTTGTTTGTTTGAACGCGGTAATCTCGGGAACTACTGGTCCGATTTGAAAAATTCTTTCGGTGTTAGATAGCTCATTTATTGAGGAAGGCTATAGGTATATCACGCTACGACCAACAGGAGCCACGGGGGTGAAACCGCGCGTCGCAGCTAGTAAATAATAATAATTATAAATTATTGTTTGAAAGTACTAAAGTTATATTGCAGATTCTTAGGATTGCATAAAGAAAACGGCATTATTTTTGGAAAGTAAGAAAACTCAATAAAAGTTTTCCGAAAATTTCATTTTCCAAACCTGCGAATCGAAGCGACTGAAGTCTGTAAAAATTATCTAGGTACATCCTGTATTTTTATTAGGTACAAGATCGTTAGGAAAATATCTCTTAATAAACTTTATAAATCAATATAAGTACAATTTTTTAATTAGGCTCTTTATTAAGGTGATGAATTAATTTTTCTAACATTTACGGCCCTTTTTAAACCTTCGTACAGGTAAATTAGCTTGGAGAAATTTTTGCATATGTAGTGGTGTGTATATTACTCAGATCTTAGAGCGCGTTTCCACTATATCGTTCTGGCCTATACAAAAATGTTTCGATATCCTAACATTACTATTTAATTTTATACTTATTCCTAGCAACACTTTTGTTTTCAATAAAAACAAGTTTTTATTTGAAAGAAAATGGTTTTGACTTTATAAAAAAAATATATCATTCAATTTCACGTCCTTGAGCAAACGACAAGGCGACTACCGTGAAACAATAAAATATCGTGTCCATAATAATTTGTTTCATAATTAATATTTGACCATAATAATTACGAAACAAAACAAATAAATAAATCGTCACTTGATAGTGGAAAGTGGAAACACGCACAAAACCAGAATAAACCAGTTTACGCTGTCCGCAGGTGCCACGTGCAGACGTTTGGTATCGTTAGAACATAAAATTCAAAAATTATAATTATTACGTATAGACCGGGAGATATTGACACAAAATTTCGAGTCATTTGTAACAGGATGGCGGTTCTACAGGGGTCTTAGTACGCAATGACAAAAAGAAAAACGATGGTGTGAACACTGGTACCGGCGGCTTAGTCGCGTGGGCGTTAGTCGAACTCGTCGGAAAAATAGCGAAAGTCAAACGATTTGTAACACAAAAATTTTAGAATTTACCGACAGCCCATAAAAAAGAAGTAGGCGGTAGTGTCATGCCATACTTTTCCGGTGTGACTTACAGCCCGCCATACCGACGCGAATGTGTTGATTTAAAAAAAAACAATTCAACCATTTGTACCAGGCTAACTTTTGCACAGGTAACCATCGTCGTGCAGCTATTTACGAAAATCGCCATGCCATACTTTTCGGACGATTCCAAATGGTCGCCATACCGCCGAAAATCTGCAAAAATTTTTTTTTTCGCCAAACTTTTTGTACCAGTATTGCATTTGGATTTTTGGAGAGTATTTGATAAAATGTGACCATTATTATATTTACCATACTTCTAGTAGGGGGAAAAAGTGCTGCCATACTTGAAAAATTAATTTAGTATTAATTTATATAAGTGAAGATTTCCACCACCTAGATCTTTGAAATTTTGTATTTATATTCGTTGAACCTCAAACTTACAGGAAAAATTAGTGCCATACTGTTACTAATCGTTCAAAATACGAATAAAATCTTACAATAAAAAAAAATCTTATACACATTCGCCACCTCCCACAGGTATGGCATTATCACACTTCTATTTATAGGGTGGTACAAATGGTTCGGCGAAAAAAAAAAATTTGCAGATTTTCGGCGGTATGGCGACCATTTGAAATCGACCGAAAAGTATTGCATGGAGATTTTCGTAAATGGCTGCACGACGATGGTTACCTGTGCAAAAGTTAGCCTACAAATGGTTGAATTGTTTTTTTAAATCAACACATTCGCGTCGGTATGGCGGGCTGTAAGTCACACCGGAAAAGTATGGCATGACACTATCGCCTACTTCTTTTTTATGGGCTATCGGTAAATTCTAAAATTTTTGTGTTACAAATTGTTTGACTTCGCTATTTTTCCGACGAGTTCGACTAACGCCCACGCGACTAAGCCGCCGGTACCAGCGTTCACACCATCGTTTTTCTTTTTGTCATTGCGTACTAAGACCCCTGTAGAACCGCCATCCTGTTACAAATGACTCGAAATTTTGTGTCAATATCTCCCGGTCTACACTACTACAAACGCAAAAATTTCTCCAAGCTAATTTACCTGTAATGTTTATATTATTAAAGTTGTCGTGATGAAAATTCTTGACAAGAAAGTTCAATAGTAACACAATACGTCTACCGTTTTAGAAACATGATTCCATGATATTTTCTCGATAGAAAAAAAATACAAAGTTCTCATTGTTATTTTTTTTTAATCTCTGGCATCTTCAAAATAACAAACGTAAAGTTACGACTTTTTGGATATTAACTATAAAATATACAACCTATACGTCTACCGAGTTAGAATTTTGAAATATGCGATGGTTTTGAAATAAACAAGAAATACTTGAAATTAGCGCGCGACCAGCCAATATAGCGAGAGCCGCCCTGTACCTTCCTACCCCGATCGCTGCACGAGTCATTCCCGCTACGGCCGTCACACGGGGAACTTGTGTCGCTCGCGCAATCGTAACAAAGGGTGACAACACGATAAGACAAAATGAGACAAATGGGGACAATAAAGAAAATAAGAAGAAGAAACATAAAGGTTGGAGGAAAAAGAATGCTTACAATTGGAACAAATTAATGAAGTAAGTTGGTTTTATTTTAAATTTGATGATAATTGTATTATAGACGATGTTTGATATGTACCCCTGTTTTAAGTACATAACGAATGTGTAAGATTTTTTCATTTATAGCATAGATAATCTTTTCAGAAATCCGGAATCCAGAAGGAAAATAAACCCACTGATTGTTCACAAAGTGAACCCACTCCTTCGTAAGTACCTTCATTCAGTCAAAAATGTATGTTATCAACGCTCTACTGGTTTTATCGCATGATTCCATTTTTAGCAAAAAGCAACAAAGTGCAAAGAAATAAAAAATCATGGTGAACTTAGTGGAAGTATGGTGGACGTAATATGGAACAGGAGCTCATTGGAGTAGTATTATATTTAAAAAAAATACGAAAAAATTTCAAGAATTACATTTCTTAGTAGGTGGTAGATAAGTATGTTGTATAAAGAATTTGATGTTGATATTTATTTCATTTATACTTACTACACCTGTCCATTGAAATGTTACATTTTTTAGGCCTAACCTTGCGTTTTTTAGAGGACGCAATTTTGTTTTTTTGATATGTAGGGGGGGTCAGTGTGAAGCTAAAACCAAGTTTGTGGGGTTGCCACCCTTGTCCCACGGCCGCCATCTTAAAAATAGCGGTTGAAATGGTTTTTACGATATATCTCTTAAACTATTTATCTGATAAAAAAATATCGTTAACATTATTTGCTGCAAATTAAATTCTCTACAACTTTTGTGCAGTAACTTTTCGTCGTAGAACTATAAATAAAAAAGTTATAAGCGAAAATGTTCAGAAATTAGAGCTATTTATATTTTTCAATAAAACTTTTTTTATCATTTTACGAAGAAATGATATCAGACCATTTGTGTAGATTGTTTTTCGAGGAACAACTTTTATGTACAAAATTTTTTCATTACGTCATTATCTAAGGTTTAACAGCGCTCTGAAGTGAGTACTATTTTTCAGTACTCTTAACTGTACGTATATTGGCTATTGGCTCTTTTCCCATACTCCAGAACAATAGAAGCACACTGCAGAACATTTCAGCCCTGCTTTTCGACGTAAAAAAAAAACGCGCTTCCAGACTCTACCTCCTGGGTGGTGGGGAAAAGATTCAATGATTAATTATTAATAATATTGCAAAATTAATTATTAAAAATATTATAATAACAAAAAAGAAAACAATTACTGATGACAAATTATTATTAGTACACACATAATATAAGTATACTGTATAGTTCAGAGTACTGAAAATTAGTACTCACTTTGGAGCGCTGTAAAACCTTAGCTATTTACTTAATGAAAAAATGTTGTACATAAAAGTTGTTCCTTGAAAAACAATCTACAAAAATGGTCTGAAATCATTTCTTCGTAAACTTATAAAAAAAAGTTTTATTGAAAAATATAAAGATCTCTAATTTCTGAACATTCTCGCTTATAACTTTTTTATTTATAGTTCTACGACAAAAAGTTACAGGACCAAAGTTGTAAAGAATTTAATTTGCAACAAATAATGTTATAAATTTTTTTTATAAAATAAATAGTTTAAGAGATATATCGTAAAAACCATTTCAACTGCTATTTTCAAGATGGCGGCCGTGGGACAAGGGTGGCGACCCCACAAACTTGGTGATAGCTTCACACTGACCCCCCCTACACATCAAAAAAACAAAATTGCGTCCTCTAAAAAATGCAACCCCAAATGTAACTTTTCAATGAACTAAATTGCTTAATAAATAAATAAAAAAACACTTTATTTGCACACACAAAACAAAACAAAACAAAATCAAACAATAATAATACACACTGGAGCGGTACAAATAGGCGGCCTTATCGCTAAGAAGCGATATCTTCCAGGCAACCTTAGGATATAGGAAAAGTTTAAAGAAAATGAACAATTGGATAGTAGAAGGAGCATAGCGAAGCATTAAAAAGGTGCAAATAAAAGTGGGAAATAGATACATAAATACAAATATTAATACATAATATATACATTATACATAGCGAATAAAGAAAAAAAAGGAAAATAACAGGATAAAAGTAAGTAAGATAGATAAGAACGGATGAAACATTTAAACGTTAGTTGTGAAGATAATGCTGTTTGACCAGATACTTGAAAGAGTTGATAGATTGAGCTTTCCTGATGTTTAATGGGAGCGAGTTCCACAACCTTACAGCTTGCACGGTAAAGGAAGCATCGTAAAAACGGGTTTTGTGAGCGGGCATGCGAAGCGTAAGGTTGTCCAGGGAGCGTAAATCGAGTTCATGGGAAGAACCCAAGAACACGAATCTATTTTTAAGGTAGGATGGGGATCTAGGATCAAAAAGGATATTGTACAGGAGGGAAAGGATGTGAGTATTCCGGCGAAGTCGGATGGGCAGCCAATTGAGTTTCGAGCGATATTCTGAGATATGATCATATTTGCGCAAGCCAAAGATGAATCTGATAGCAAAATTTTGAAGTCGTTCTAATTTGTTAAGTTGCTCCTCATTAAGGTCTGGAAAGCATGCATCACCATAATCAAGGATAGAAAGCAACAAAGACTGCGCTAGAACAGTTTTCGTAGGAACAGGTAAAAAGTTGCGCAATCGACGTAAAGATGACGTAACGCCAAAAACCTTACGGCTTACTTGTTTTATGTGTTCGGTCCAGGATAGGGTTTGATCGATATGAATACCAAGGTTTTTAACCGATGTACTATATGGAACTGGGACTCCATCGATCGAAATACGAGCTAAATCCGGAAACAAAATCTTAGAAAGCAAATAAGAACTGCCTAAAATAATAACTTGAGTCTTTCCAGGATTTAATTTGAGACCATAAGCATGAGTCCAATCGACAATGGATTGAAGGTCAGTGTTAATGCGAATAATCGCTTCTTCAAGATTTTCCATTGACGAATGGGATTTTCCATTGCTTAGTACTAAAAGAGGTTTATATTCATATTTGTACATAGTAATGTGAGTTTTCATTTCGAAAAATTTTGTGTAAGTATATTAAATTGAGTTCCTGGGTGATCTGGAAACACAATTGGGCCCGGAAGATGGCGCTGCAGTCACTCCTCCTAATCACATGAACCGATTTGGATGAATATTTGTGTGCACATTTCATTGTTGTGGGATGATTGGTTGATTCGTTTTCACATTAGCTAATATTATGTATTTTTGTTGTTAGAAAGTAAACTTAATTTAATGTTTATAATACATTATTATTGGTATAAATAAGCCAGTGTTCGTCTCACATTGCTGTACCTGCCTACCTACCCTACCAGGGCCTAACTTTGTTCTGGCTATTTTATTTTGATTATTTGTAATGAATAATTACAATTATAATAGAGTGCAAAAAATAAATACATGCGTCAATATATTTTGTGTTTTTTTTAAAACAATTTTTTTATTTAAAAAAATATTCCGACCGCGGCTTTGCCCGCGTGGAATTAGGTTATATACATAACAGGATTCACTGTTTTATCCCACAGAAGTGTTCAGTTCGGATAAAAAGTATCCTATGTGTAAATCCAGGCAATTAGCTATATTTTATCAAAATTGGTAAGACTACATGTCTTGACGTGATTAAGTAACAACTAACAAAAAAATATACAAATTAACATCCAAAGTTTCGCATCAGTTTTACTGTATTAGTGATATCTTCCACTCTTGACTTTGACTGAGAAGAATTAGGGTTTATAACTTCTTTCAGAAATAGTACCTTTCATTTCTGGGCATGATGTAATATCTACGTCAGCATCAAATTCTATCTAAATCAATTCAGTAGTCCGCGTTATTGAGTACCATTTCATTTTTTCAGAGTAACAATATTTTTTGTTTTTTTAAAGATTATTTATAACCTGTATTATGTTGTAATAAAGTAAACATTACGAAATAATAATAATAATTATTAATAATGTCTAAGTAGTTGTTAAAAAGAAGATTATTTGTTTATAAGCAAGAAAATAAAACCAATAAATCAACAATTAAATATATGTATAACAATATTATAACTGTATGACGACTCCATACATGTTTGTCCCGAGTCGGCCAGCGGCAGCGCGGCGAGTTTGCAAGAATGACTTCGCGCACACCCGCGTTCGCGATAGCGAGCTATTAGACTCCGCCCACCAAGCAGTGGACTTTTTTTTGTGTATCGTCTTAAGTCATCTAAGCAATGTTTTTTTTTTGCAGTTAAAAATGTAGGTACTTAATTAAAATACCTATTTTAGGCAAGTAAAAAAACTTTCATAAATCATATTATGCAGTCACCAAGACTATAAAAAAATAATAATACCAAACAAGATACCAAAAAACAACATTGGCGCCACTTGCCAGTTCCTATTTTTGATATCTTATATATCTACCGAGTACCGACCACCAAACTTGGAGTGCTCAAATCGTGCAAAGCGCCATCTATGTGCAATGGATGCAAGTTACGTTCTGTAAAATGCCCTCTCTCAGATTCGAGTTTCAAACTTCCCTCAATAGATGGCTCTGTACCTCGTTTTATTTCTTGGACTATTTTGCTAGATGGCGGTAGGGTGCGACATGACATAAAAGTTCAAGGCAATTCCAATAGATGGCGGGTTTCAAAAAAAAATTCCAGTATGTAATTCAAGTCTCAAGTGATGCCTTCACGGATGAATTTATTATGAGGATCCATAAAAATATGTTCAGAAAAGAGCATTAAACCGTTTATTTAATTATTAGTTAGAAATAATTTTAAGTTCATTATTAGGTTATTCAATAATTCTTAAAAGTAAATAGAGACCTAGTAGGGTAAGCCTACTCTACTAAGTACTAGGGTAGGTACCTACCTATTATGCGTTTGAAAAGGACATCGATTGTCCTTTTTTCAACTGTTTCCACAGGTTACAATTTCTGCGTTACCGTCAACGAATATTTAATAATCTAAGCTTTTACCTACATAACAAATTACAATCAACAGTCCAAATCTTGATGACAATAATTATGCGGGGTACCTAGGTATATAATTTTATTTATTTTTATTTATTTATTGACTCAAGAGCAGAAATTGAAAATTTACCAAATTACATTTTTATTTTATATTTTAAAAAACAGTTGTCAATCACATTACAATATTACCTACACTTATATCCATCAATCATTTAAATATTTAATAGTAATCTGAAACCATAAAAGTGATAAATCCAACTTATAACTACTACCTAAAATGAACCCACCACAAATGTGCATACATTTAAAGTTTAAACCTAAAAACACGATTAATTAGTTATTATCACCAATATAACAATAAGGGTCCGTTCACTCAGACCGGCTCGGAGAGCATCGGCGCGCATTTTTCTTTTCACACAGACCGGATCGTACTGTATACGCTTGGAGTTGGTCGGAGCGGAGCCGCCAACTATTTCACATAGACCGGCAGGAAGCTATCTGAAAGCGGATGCGCATGCAATCGGAGCCGAACGGCTGCGCGAACGAGAAAAAGTACGCGATCGGAGCCGGTCAGCTCCTTTTATTATTTCACACCAAGCGCGTTCAAGCATTCTTAATGTCAAAAGCAGGGCACACGCAAAAATAAACCTTACTACAAATACTAAAAACTCTGTTTTCATCGTGATAAGAATCTGCTCTCCTCTCCGAGCCGGTCTGTGTGAACGGACCCTAATGTTATGAAGGAAAAAAAAAGGGTGTCGACCTTCTAGTTATTAATCCGCACATATTACGTACACAAGGCCTTGTCGTAAATTCTTAGCGACATATTGTCTGACTGCTAGTTTATTTTTAAACTATATACATTTACTAATGCATATTAAATAAAAGCGGTAATTTAGAAAGTTCAAAAATATACACAATCTTCGTTATTCACCCAGAACGTTCATTTTTGGCAGGGTGCCTGTCTTACATTCAGAAAACGTGACGGTAATCACATGCTTGGCTAAAAAATACGAGTTTATTTCTGTATGTATTTAACAAACAATGTTTGTTTACATTGTGTTGCTATAGACCTATGTGAAACATAATTAGGTATAAGTCGCGTCAAGTAAAAAGAACGCTGACGGATGGCTGCGCATTGGCGATTTATCGGTCTATTTGGTGTTATGAGGTGGGTATAAAAATAACAAATAGGTGGTTGCGAAGCCACGATTCGCGAGCCTAGTTCAAAAATAAAATAATCGGCACATAGCTTTCGTGCAAAACTCGATCCATGTGCAAACACACCCCATCACTTTCATCCAGCGTTCTTTTTACGTGACGCGTACTGTACGCTAAGTGGATTGCGTAACTGTAAGATTTGATTTACCTTGTATGTAAATATAGTCAGGTATGGTCGTAATAAAACGACAATGTTTTACATATAAAAATATTTATTAAAAACATTTTGGTAACATTTAATAAGAACACTTAGGTAAAAATAAATCGACCTCAAAATTATTTCAAAAGAACAGCCTGGACTGGAAGTTCACGGAGGAAGCCGGAACAGCAAAAAACTAAAATAAATAAAACAATGATAACACTAGGCAGAAGTCTAATTGACAACCAGAATTAAGGCATCGCAAGAATAATTATTTAAGTACGATAAAATACCTACGGCTATTATTATAATTACAACAAATAAAACGCCTAACGTCTATTCGTTCAGTAAAGTCCGCGCGGCGCCGTGCGGAGACCGCGCCGGCGACCTGTACAGTCTCTTGGCAGAATTTATCGGAGTATTATTGCCACTAACATTATTTCACTCACGAGACATTTCGCTTGCCACTACGCCGTAATTATACAACTACTAAATACTAAAAACATCCCAATTATACGAAGCTATGTTAAAATTTTACCTAACTAATAATATTAATTATTAACATCTTCGGCTAATTTGATACTAGAATGATATAACATCCTCTCATATTGTACTCTTAACATTACGCTTGATTAAATAATAAGTGAGGAATTAACATGTTACACATAATATTGCAAGCATTACTGAGATTGTGCATGTTACGTGATTTACAATTTACATGTATTTTGAAACTTAGTGTACAGGATGGAAGTTTGCTTATATTGTAGTTATCGAGGGTGGAAGGACCTCGGCCGAGGCCGAGCTCTTAC
>CAJQZM010023269.1:0-20842 GCA_907164665.1 Colias nastes | reverse complement strand
GGAAGGTATAGCCACATAACAACTACTCTGTTATGATTCTCTCACACATATATCAATTTAAACAGGAATAACATCGTATAACCACATAATGGCCTTAACCTCACCAAGAGTCATAAAAATAACCATAAGAATATCATAAGCCCGTATGGATCAGGTATATATGATGAGCCCACAGAACTATATCTGTGGATGAGCCCATATGTTATTCCAGGCCATAAACTATTTGCATACCAAAATGCAGCCAAATTAGTTCAGTAGTCTTGATGTAAAAGAGTAGTTTACCAACTTGTATTTGTAATATGTCTTACTGAAAAATTATTTCGTACCCGGAGTACTTTTCACTTTGAATATTAAATTACGCTATAACCTCATTTGGTTTCGAAACTTTTCTCTTATACCTCTCTGATTAACTTACCCAAGCACTCAAAGAACAAAGTTTCATTCCACTTTGCACTTCTTACGCGGTTTAGGTAGAGCACTTTATTTTGGTTATTTAAAGACAAATATGTATACCCCATACAGTTTTGTCTTGTCGGCTCAGCTCAAAATCTCAAAATCTTGGATCAGCATCCACCAAATCTTGTAGCACTATCAGCAAAACCTGAGACACGTATCCCTTTCCTCACTGGCCTTTATTCCCGTCGTCAATCCTTAAGCTTGACGTCGAGACGCGAACCCTAAGATTTTTCCTTTCCATAAAATATTTAAATAAATAAGTTTGTGAAAGAAAGCCGGGGTTGTTTGTATATTTGGGCGACACTTACCATCAAGTGACGAGTCTGCTCCTCATTAAATAAAAGAGTTTTCACGTTAAATCTCCATCCCACAGTGGGCACGACCACCACTCACCTGACGGTGGTCCGCGTGAACAGCGACCCGGCGCCCGTGAAGGACCACCAGGTGCCCGTGTTCCTGTACAGCCGCCAGTCGTTTGTGGCTGACCAGTGGGATCTCACTACTAATCAGGTTAGTGACTTTGAATGGAGAATGGATAGAGAGTAAGGTACGTAAGGTTGCTGCATTGTGGATAGAGTTTAGAACGTAAGGCTGGTGCATGGTGGTTAATGTTTGGATGTAGGTATAGTTACGTAGTACTATTATATATTCTGTGGTATATGTAGTTTCGTACTAACGATCTAGTTCATAGGAAGGACTGAGGAGTCTTTCAAATTGAAACTTTATTTCCAAATATATATAATTAATAGCTGCTCCGCGCGGTTTCACCCCCGTGGCTCCACTCCTGTTGGTCGTAGCGTGATGATCTATAGCCTATAGCCTTCCTCGATAAATGAGCTATCTAACATTGAAAGAATTTTTCAAATCGGACCAGTAGTTCCCGAGATTAGCGCGTTCAAACAAACAAACAAACAAACTCTTCAGCTTTATAATATTATAGTATTATAGTATAGATTAGTATAGATATAGGTAAATAATATAATTATACATATAGGTAAAGAATACTAATAAATAATACCTACCAATAAGGCTAACCTAACGACCTTTTTGATCGGAACTTGTGACTTGTGTTTAATGATCCGATAAAATATTGTGAATTATTATACTGTATATGCTATTAGCTCGCCCCGGTTTGATCCGGGATAATAGTAAAAATAGGATATATGTAATTTATTTTAAGAATTGATAAGCCATGTATTATACGAATAGTGTAAAGTGAATTTGTATTTATTTCAATTTTAAACTTATGTTTGTACAGATGACTTAACATTAATTAATAACAATGTTTCCAATGTTGTCATGAATACATTATAGATCAGTTTAATATTCGCATATTGAAGTGGAACAATGAAATAATTATCGCTGCGGGTTCCACATACCGGTTCGAACAAATGTTTGAATAGAGCGCCATATTGAAATAAATTGTGTGCTTGCGATATCTAAGCTAGGGAATGTTTTGTGAATTGATTTAGTACGTGTGGTATAATCTTGCTTATTGGAATGTTATAATTATCCATTTATTAACTAAGAGTTATTCCTTTGTCAATATTCGATATTAATTGGCCAAATATTAATTATTATCAAATTTGTGTATAATTTGATAATAATTAATATTTTAATAATTAATATTTCCGCGGATTAAATAACATTTGGAATTACATACATGTTTATTTGGATAATAATGTGTAGAAAACTATTTAGCATTAGGTATATCATAAAAAACCTTAAACAAACACACTGTCAGTAATAATTTTACAGATAGAGAAGTATGTAGAAAAGTATAGTCGAATATATTCGCATGTAAATTACTTACTTACTTACTTACTCCTGTGGCGCTGAAACCCCGAAGTGGGTCTTGGCCTCCGAGACGAGAACTCTCCACTTTCTCCGGTCCTGAGCGGTCACTTGCCAATTGTCATTGGCTTGGAGGCTGGAGCTTACTCAGGTCCCTCTCCACTTGATCGCGCCAGCGATACTTGGGTCGACCAACCGGCCGACGGCCCGAGGGACGGCCCAAGTATGCTCTCTTCAGACCTCGCTCCTCACCCATTCGCTCTACATGACCGAGCCAACGCAGCCACGCATGTAAATTACTAATACAGATTATCCAAAACCAAAAACTGGCCTAGCAACTAAATCAATTCTACCTTATCGACAATATGAACCCTCTAGTAACCTCACAAACAAACATTGGCCACTGATTACGCTTTGAATTATAATCAGACATTATTTATTCTAGTAGTGTGGATCCTGGCATTGTTTAATTATTTATTATCTATGTGCTGTCAATTATGATAGGTTTGGCTTAGAATAATTACACATTTGGTCTGGACTAATAGGGTTACCACTTTTTAATTGACATGTTTTTATTAGCTTCACCTGTATAATTGTATGTTTGTATAACCGAATCTATTAGTCACGGTTTTGTACGACTTTAAACGGATAGATTTAATTCAAACTTCGTACACTTATCAAGGTTTGGTGATAAATAATAATACAATAATTCAGAGTTTAAGCGTGTTTTTTAATTTGCTTTCTTGAATATGTTATATGGGTAACAAAATCTAGACTTCAGATTAAAAACAAAGGAAGTGCTATGAAAACATTATAATAATTGGATATTTATAGCATTGTATTTTTCGTAGGCAATTGAATAGCTGATTTGAATAATAGATTTCGAAGCCCACGCAAAATATTGTCTTCTTTGGACAAATTCGTAGGCCTTTGTGTAATTTTTATAGATATAGGCTTAGATGATAATTATACCTAGGTGTTTATTTTTGTGATAAAAATTAGCTGTATTCTGCGGTCTCACCCACTTTGCTCCTCTCCTATTGGTCTTAGCATGATGATTTATAGCATTATCGTTTTGCCTTATAAATGAACTATCTAATACTGAAAGAATTTTTCAAATCGGACCTTAGTTCCTGAGATTAGCGCGGTTAAACAAACAAACTCTTTAGCTTCATAATATTATTGTATTGGTATAGATAAGGAAGATACGTGAACGAACTATTAACAAAACAACACATTACTCGAGAAGAATATAACACCTGTTAGCAATTTTAAAATAGTTCCTCTATATTTAAGTGCTTACGCAGACGACATCCAACTGTACATTTCATTTGCACCTAATGAAACGCAAACAGCGATCGACGCAGATCTCGCACGAATAGCTGCATGGTCAGAACGAAATGCTCTTAGTTTAAATCCAACTAAAACTAAATTCATGGTGCTGGGATCTCCATATACCATAAAAATTATTGAGAAATCAATTCTTCCAATTCGCGTAAAATGAGAGACAATAGAGCGGGTACGAGAGGCCCGTAATCTTGGTATTGTCTTCGATGAGTCACTACGGTTTGAGAGACACGTCAACCAAACAATTTCTAATTGCTACTACCGTCTAAAAGTTCTGTACCGTATAAGAAACCACCTATCAACGAAGCTAAGAATTAGACTTTGTGACTCATTGGTATTGTCCAAGTTTAATTATGGTGACGCAATGTATGGTGATCGAATCCTGGGACGCTCAAAAAAAGCAATACAAAGGGTTCAAAATGCATGCGCTCGCTTTTGCTGGGATGTACCTCCCCGATCCCATATAACACCTTACCTGAATAATGCGAGGATTTTAAACATGGAGAACCGTCGAAGATTACATTTTGCCGTTTTGCTCTTTGCAGTTATACGGTCAAATGTACCCGCTTACCTCTATGAAAAATTATCATGGTTGGGGAATTCTAACACTGTCTACAGAACCAGGGCGTCACTGACTAGCTTAGCTATGTCTCGACACCATACCATGGCTTTCCGGGGTGCTTTTCGGTACCGAGCAACGAAATGTTGGAATGATTTGCCTCCACCATTGCGCAATAAATGCAGTGTACTAAGCTTCCGTAATGAGTTTAAGAAATCCATTTTACATCAGCAAATCAATCAACATTAGTTGCTTGGTTCGTTAGCGTATGGTTAATAATTTTTCTAATTTTATACTGCTATTTTCTGTTATCCTTATATAAATATTTAACTTATTTATTAATAAATCATATTATTATTATTTCTTTTGAGTTATGAATTTTGTTTTATTTTGATATTTATGTATTGTATATATGTGTATAGGTATCTATTTTAATTTATTCATATTTTTCATTTTCTGCCACTATAGGCGTCATTTGGGAACATGGGAACCACTGAAAATCAGTGCTGCAGCTCTTAAGCTGCAGAATTCCTGAGTGGTGTCCCTGTTCAGTACACAGAATCACACCTAATTAATATTAATGTTTTGTATCGCAATTGTGTTTTTATATTTAATTTCTGTTTTATTTTTATTTTTAAGTCTTTATGTGTGTGCTGAATTAAATGTCTTTTCTTTCTTCTTTCTTTCTTCTTACTAGCTTTCTGCTCGCGACTTCGGCCACTTTGTTAAAACCTAATAAATTACACACTAAAACCTTCGGGAATCACTGTATCTTTTAAAAAGAAACCGTTTCAAAATCCGTTGCGTAGTTTTAAGACTTATGCATAGGTACAGACACACAGACGGCGGAAAGCGACTTTGCTTGTGTAGTGAATGAAGTATTTACTACTATAGCTGTGGCCTGCGCCTCGCGGTTTCAACCGCGTGGCTCCGCTTCTGTTGGTCTTAGCGTGATGATATATAGCCTATAGCCTTATATAAATTTATAAGGAATAGAAAAAATTCGATCACGAGGCGGGACTCGAACCCGCATCCTTTCGCGCCAAACCGGGGCGAATGCCTGATCAATTCAGCCACTCGTGACCCGCCAGAGCGATCGAATTTATTCTATTCTTTCAGTTTTATGTGTCTCTGATTTTTCAATCCCTGGTTAAAACTTATTCGTCGAATAATGTATAAAACTACCATTTTAAAAACGTATTCCAATTGCCCGTATTTGACAGTTTACGTGACATTTTAATATAATCGTGTAATACTTTATTGGATGGATAAGTTTTATCCAAGCATTGAAAAATCGGCCCTAAGGGACACACCGCGCGCCATCTATTGAGATGATTAACAACCATCTCAACCAATATGAAACACTTTCCAGTGAATACAATATTGTAATTTGTAACGATCGCGATGGAACACGACCTTTTTTGTTGAATTTGATATTTTTGGTTTAATGGCATTCAAATGCTTTATAAATATAAATTTATAAGGAATAGAAAAATGATTCAGCTAATATCCTTTTATGAACGGAAGTCCTGTACATGTCATATATGCCCATTATATGCCCAAGGGACGTCAGGCCTGATGACTACGTAATATTCATGAACTGATTCCCATAAAGACTTATCTGTATACTAGCTGTGCCCCGCGGTTTTACCCGCATTGTTCCGCTCCTTTTGGTCTTAGCGTGATGATATATAGCCTATAGCCTTCCTCGATAAATGGGCTATCCAACACCGAAAGAATTTTTCAAATCGGACCAGTAATTCTTGAGATTAACGTGTTCAAACGAACAAACTCTTCAGCTTTATAATATTAGTATAGATTAGGAAGATACGTGAACGAACTTTTAGCAAAACAACACATTAATCCACACTCATATACCACCTGTTAGTTTTAAAATGGTTCCTCTATATTTTAATATCAATAAAAACAAGAAACGCAAACAGTTGTAACGTTATCAACACGGTGCGCGCGGGCAGCGTCCAAGCTAAAAATATAGATCGCTGTATCAGACGGGTCGATAAACTCGTATCGTTATATACTGCTATTTTTATTGGCGGCATTTGAAAGGAAGTTCTATTGAACGTTTAAAATAATATTGAAAGAGATTGCGCTGCTTTATTTGAGATGACTGCTTATTAATTACTAGATTTCACCGCACAGCTTCGCCCACTTTGTGAAAGAAAACTTAATAAATTAGGTGTATAGGTATGGTACCTATATACCTAATTTATTAACCTTCCTCTTGAATCACTCTATCTCAAGTGAAAATCCAACTGAAATAATTTTTGTAATCGATCCATTTATTCCTGAGATAAGCGCGTTCAAGCAAACAAACTCTTCAGCTTTTCATTTAATAGCACTGTTGCACCCTATTAAAAGTTCTATCACTCCATCCTTTTAGAGATTTATAAAAGTTCCCTTATTTATTTCAAAGCTCCCGAGATCGGTTTTTCTACAACAAAAAGTCGCCTTAGGGAATTAGAAACCCATGGTCTTATCTGTTCCCTAAATTCTGTTAATCCGTTTTTGGGTACAACGGATTACACATTGATCCACATGTTTGACTGTATGTATATTCCACTAACTTTCCGCCCATTCCCGTGGGATTTCTAATCCAAGTTACCCTATACAGGGTGTCCCACTATTGATATACTAAGCGCAAAGGGACTTGTAGTTTTGCATACACTGATCACGTAAAAAATACTTAAACAAAAAAATTACATCAAAAAATTTTTGCTAAATTTTTCCTGAAAATCCATGTTTTCTTCTCTAGCTTCGCTCAGCCGTCAAAGCTGGGCGGGTTGCTTGTTAGGGGTGTACACATAGAGTTTTAAGAATTCAAACATCTGAAAAAAAACTGCGTCTGGAATTTTATAAGTATTTTTTACGTACTCAGCGTATGCAAAACTATAACCTCCTTTGAGCTTAGTATACCAACAGTGGGACACCTTGTATATGTGTGCTAAATTTCAGTGTAATCAGTTCAGTAGTATTTGTGTGAAAGAGTAACAAACACACACACACACACACATAAATCCATCCTCACAAACTTTCGCATTTATAATATTAGTAGGATTTCTTATACTAAACGGGATTTCAGAAGTATTTCGTTTCTAGCATGTTATCCAATTTATTTCAAGATTTTCTCAAGCAGAAAATTATGTTACATCTTTATAAGATACGAGAATTGAACTACGCATTATATAACCCGTAGACTGTAGACATTTATTAGAATACACCAATACACGGTATTTATACAATATACATATTTGAATACGAAATGATGCAATATCTACATTTTTTACTAATACAAACAGTTTTTTTCTACTTCGCAATAGGAAAGTGCGTGACCAAGTTTTCTCCTATACCATGATCATAGAAAAAACACGTTTTCCCTTTTAGTTACAGGTAACATTTAATTAATTAATAAAAGCGAATTAGTAATGGATTCAGCTAATGTCCTTTTATGAGCGGAAGTCCTGTATGACATATATGCCCATGCCCATGGGACGTCAGGGCTGATGACTATGTAATATTCATTAACTGATAAATTCCCTTATAGACTTATCTGTATACTAGCTATGCCACGCTGTATTACCCGCATTGTTCTGCTGGACTATTGGTCTTGGTCTCTCCTATGATATAATTAGCCTTCCTCGATAAATGGGCTATCTAACAGTGAAATAATATTTCAAATTGGACCTGTAGATCCTGAGATTAGTGCGTTCAAACAAACAAACAAATAATTTCTTCAGCTTTTATAGAAATGGGCCTTCATTGCATTGTTATCCCAAGAGCGTACATCGTTGGTAAGGATGTGACTGGGGATGTGACAAATACAGGCAAATAATAATTGAAAAGATATTACAAAAATGTTACGTGAATAAAATAATAATATTTTATTCACAACATATAATACATATCGTTTATTAAATATTCTGAACCACAAAAGGAAAAAAACGGAAGCCTTATTTTACCAACCACAGCGTTAGTTACTTCATCTATCTCCATTCTAAATTCTACTAAAATCGGTTCACCCTTTAGCTGTCAAATCCCTACAAACTAACTTGTACTATAACATTAGTATGAATGGGTTGATCCTCTTAATTAATATAGTAACACATAATGCTCAGTGTCGCCTTAATAATAATAAATTGGGCGTCTTTAGGACCCAAGTCCCAACATAGCAGGATAAATGGTTCAGCCTTGGAAACGAGTTGTTAACTAGCTCTGCCCCTCGGTGCTACACGTGTGAATAATCCCATAGGAACATTGCAGTTTTGATTACGTCATTTCTCTACAAAAGATTGATAAGAAAATTACTATGAAAATTTGAAGATGATAGGATGCGCGATCGTTTTTGTTTTCTATTAATTAATTATTTATTTGCATAGGTGAAAGTACATCTTAAAATCGTAAGAAGGACATCTTGTCCTGTCTATTATTTTGTTTTTATAGCACACAATCTATATGTTGAGTTTGAAAATGTTTACATACTTTGAATATAGCATTATTGTTTGTATATGATTTCTCTCTATACAGGGTGTCCCGCCGTTGGTATACTAAGCTCAAAGGAGGTTATAGTTTTGCATACGTTGAGTACGTAAAAAATACGTATAAAATTCCAGTCTCCAGATGCATTTTTTTTTCAAATAGATGATTTCTTAAAACTATGTGTACACCTCTAACAAGCAACCCGCCCAATTTTGCAACCCGCACGTGAGCTATCGTTAAAGATTATGTCTTCATAAACAAAAGGCTCACATTAGCGAAGCGGTATATGCCGGATGCGCGAAGCTAGAGAAGAAAACATGGATTTTAAGGAAAAATTTAGCAAAAAAATTTTGACGTAATTTTGTTGTTTAAGTATTTTTTACGTGATCAGTGTCTGCAAAACTACAAGTCCCTTCGCGCTTAGTATACCAATAGTGGGACACCCTGTACACCTACCTACATATTGTTTAAACAGCTGAATGAACTTTGATAATAAAATTTCTCATAGTAACACATGCTATAAATCATAATGTGTACTTGCATTTAACAGACGGTGTCGCGGTATAAAACTAGTTTTTGCTACATTATCAAGTGTACAGTTGACACAGTTCGCGTTTGGAACCGGTTGTAATTAATTCAAAGGGTTTTGCTTGATAAGTTAATGCATTGTTCTATGGTAAAGTGAATTATTTACTGTGGTTTTACTGTGAGTACTTATAATCTATACTAATATTATAAAGTTTGTTTGTTTGTGTGCTTGAACGCGCAAATCTTAGGAACCACGCGTCTGAAATGAAAAATTATTGACTGTTAGATAGTCCATCCATCGAAGAAGGCTAGAGGCTATATTATATCATCACGCCAAGAACAATAGGAACGGAGCAATGCGGGTAAAACAGCAAAGAGGGTAAAAACTTATACAGCTAGTATAAGTAAAAACATAGTACAACAATAGTGGTCGCTCAGTGGTTGAAATTCGACCATAGTCAATAACCATAAACAAAGGAGTAGGTATAATATATAATATGTATGTCAAATGCATGGCAGAGCGTGTACGGTGTAGTGTTTTTTTATTGATTTTTTATACCTTTTTAAAGAATGTTAGCATTCAATACTTCTGTATATAAACTTCTATTAACTGTATTAACTGTATTAACTGTATGTATATAAACTAATTAATAAACAGTATGTCTAAAGTATGGATTTCAATATACCTAATATTTTTAGATGAAGTAAATAACTATTTTATGACCAATATGGCGCCCTCTTGCTCATAGCTTAAACTAGTTTTACGAATAAATCTCTACCTATTTGCTATTTTATATGTAAATTCAATTTGTTTTACGTTACTTTTATGCAAATGAGTTGAAAACATAAGACTTTACAATAACAAATTAAATGACGTTAGTATAGAAAAACATGTGAAAAAATATGTTATATCGTGTTTTTAAAGTACGGTAAAATTACAAGGATGATTTTAACACAAATGAGCTAATATTGCAGGGCGTCAATAATAACACTTGTGAATGAAATTAACTATAAACACATTTTTTTTTGTCACTACATAGTATAAAACAAAGTCGGTTTCTCTGTCCCTATGTCCCTTTGTATGCTTAAATCTTTAAAACTACTTACGCAACGGATTTTGATGCGGTTTTTTTTAATAGATAGAGTGATTCAAGAGAAAGGTTTTAGTATATAATTTATTAGGTTTTAGACAAAGCGGGCGAAGCCGCGGGCGGTAAGCTAGTTACAAGATAAACCATAAAAACATCAAGATGTAGGTACCTAACTAACATTACAATTTAATATCACCACATCAAAACAACACTATAAATCCAAACAACAACGTAATTAAATGTATCATTTAGAATCTAAGTTTAGAATAGACTCAATTGTTTTGTATTAAGTTTGTTTTTCCTCTCACATATTTTTTTTTATGTTGGCAACAATTTAAAATGGTCGTAAAATATTGCGTGTTTCAAGTATTTATTATATTGAGTCACACTGATTCCAAATGCGTTACCGTCCTTGATTTTTGAAAACAGCGTAGAATTTGTGTTTTTATATTGTTGTTTTGGTAACTTTGAGCGGAATTAATTTGGCTCTATATTTTTTATGTAGTTGTTTCAAATGTCAGCATTCTTAGAAAATATATGGTGGTAACGTTAAATCTTTCTTCAAGGGTAGGTATTTCATCAAGCAAATTAATGCTTAAAAGGTACTTAATTCAAAAAATTCACAGTATTATATATTCCAATAAGCGAAAACAAACATTTTGATTGAAAAACTGTCCAAGAACATCAATTGACGATATAATTTTTGAAAATGTATGAGTTTATAAGTTGTTTATAGTACCTACGTCAATGTCCAGGAACCATAAAGTTTGGGGACACTTCACTTGTAAAGAAAATCGATCAGTTAAAGTAATATGAAATGTATCTGCCATGTAACTCAGGGAATAAGACTTCATCACAGGTTAACAATAAGATTAATTAAATACACTTCTTCTATAACTAAATGGCCTTTTTCCCTAACTCCCGAACCCACGGCCATGCGACGCGGACGGAGGAAACTAAATAAACTGTGACATAAGATGCTGTTTAAAGGCACAAAATATATTTACAGTTGTGGATTGCCATTAACTTTACTTTTGATATAATTATTTATATAAATTATATCATATTACAAATGGATATCAGATGCATCTACATTCTCAATGATATTCGGATGTATGAATTGAAAATTTAAATGTTTATACGTCTAGAATTCATGGCATATAGCATTAGCATCAGATAACGTCATATACCTACTAGCATTAGAAATTATAATGTTCAGGATGTTTTTGTTGCAAATTATGCTAATCTACTGTCTACATCCTTTGGTATCGCTCATTTTAATGTAAGTATATTTGCTAAATAGATCAATGATCAATGATAGATCAAAGATCAATAAATAGGGAATCTAAAACAAGTAGTAGACTACCTGTGCCGCGCGGTTTCACCTGCGGAAGACCCGCATGACAAATCAAGTATTTCTAGCACATGTGCTATTCTGATCTATAACCTATATTCATGTAATGTTTCATCCGGATCCCTTCACTAGTTTTTACGTGAAAGTATAACAAACATCCAGCCATTTCCTTTTAAAGCTGGACAACGTTTGCCATTCTTCTAGGCTCTATCTTTGTATTAAAATTAATTGAATACGGTTCAGCACTCAAGGCGTGAAAAGGAATGAAACAGTTAAACAAAATTTCGCATTTATAAACACTAGCTAGTTTCACAAATGATAGCTATTTGCGATATTATATGACGGATAAGCCAAACAAAGCGTATCCAGGACTTTTTCACGGTCCATAACACCAATAAAGAATATTATCACCACTGTAACCGACGTGTAATTTAAACTAATTTATAAGCTAATGAAATACTTCAATTGCCCAATTGGCCAACTCGCCGACACCTACTAAGCATATAATGGGTCTATTCGGCTATTTCGGCCACTTGCCGGCTAATTCTGGCGAGCCCTTTATTTGTGTGACCTCGATGTGATGTGAATTATTTAGTTCAATTATTTGAATAACTGTTGCTATAAATATAGAAATGTTTTTAAAAGAGACTATAATTTAATTAAATCTTAATAGGTCATTAGATTAGGCATTACGATGTGTCGTATTTCATTTTGAAAGATATTATGTAAATGTATTTTGTTGTATCGCAAAAAATATTATAGTCTAAGATCCAAATATAGGTCGACCTTCACCGGCGTGATAATAGAATGAGACCAATTTTATAATAAATTTAGTGTATTAAAAAATGTATTAAAAATGGGTATGCTGGGAAAATCCTGGACAGGACATTTTTAATGAATTTAAAAAAAACATTTTTTTTTAATTAATTGCAGTATCAAGATAATAAAAAAAATTATAATAGACTTAAAGTATGAAACCTACAGAATGTGCGGTCATAGTCGTTTTCTAATATTTACCGGGACAAACGGCTAGGTTGGCAGGTATAAACAGGTATGTCGGTACCAGTTACTTTCACTTGATAGGATGATGAAAAAAAAATTATGTCAGCGCTGTTTTATTACAAAATTGTTTTATTATTGAAATTTATATTTTTGGTTTTATGGCATTCAAATGCTTATCACCTCAATAGATTTAAATGTTTATCACTTCAATAGATGGCGCGCGGTGTGTCCCTTAGACACATAAAACTGAACGAATAGAATAAATTCGATTGCTCTGGCGGGTCACGAGTGGCTGAATTGGTCAGGCATCCGCCCCGGAATGGCGCGAAAGGATGCGGGTTCGAGTCCCGCCTCGTGATCGAATTTTTTCTATTCTTTATAAATTTATATTGTTTTATTATCTCGAAACTGCAATTAATAAAAAATTAAAATAAAAGATTTTTTAATAATTAATTAAAAAATATCCTGTCCAGGATTTTCCCAGTAAACCCATTTTTAATACATTTTTTAATAGACTAAATTTATTATAAAATTGGTCTCATTCTATTATCACGCCGGTGAAGGTCGACTTAATATGTTCGGATCTTCTACTATTAAGGTTGTTGTAACAGTGAAACGATTTTGAGGATTTGGACGTTCTCCCCGCGCTAGCCAAGCACCCCCGCTTCATTTTTACGTGCGCAGAGCGTGATCCGCGCTATCGCAACTATCCGCTCGCGTCGCGTTCCGCAGCAGCTCGGGCATTTTTATTACCCGACTAAAAAGAAGGGTTATGTTTTTCGCGCCTATCTTTGTATACGTATCTAATATTCTTTATACTCTGATATCTTCCGAACCACTGGATGGATTTCTTTAATTAGGGTATCGTTAGATTCGTCGTATTAGCCCAAGTTTTGTTAGATAGGTGACAATAAAAAAGAAAAATGTGGGGTGCTACTTAGACTAAAATACAAAAAAAAAATGGCTAAAATGTACTTTAAGGGCCGTTGAGTTGGGCAACCAAAATTTTTTTGGAGAAAGGTCTATGCCTAAGTAACTATCCCGTAAAATCTTAACCTGCGGAGATTTATAGTTTTTTAGAAATTAATTATTAAAGTTTCATAATTTTTCATACAATTTCGAGCAACCATCTTGACATTTGTTTTTTTTTGTTGCGTTTCGTTTTTTCAAGTACAACTCTTATACCCATGAATTTTTTATTTAATTAATTTACATGTTATTCAATGGTTTTCGCCAAAATAACATTGTTTTTATAACAATTTTATATTTATTTTTATAGCTCACTTGCTTCAGTTTTTAAAATCGATTAACTTTTACTTTTAGTATTCAAATAGGTAGCGAGGAGCGAAGCGACGAGCGTGTTAGGTTAACGCTTGAACTGCCGCACGAGCCGAGCGAGCGAAGCGAGCGTGCCGCGGCAGCGGCCGGCGAGTGCCAGAAGCGACTTTAGGGCGATTCCCACTCAAACAAAAAAAAATACGTAGGTTAAAACGTACGTAGGTAGGTAAAACTACGTACGTAGGTAACGAAACGCAACAAAAAAAAACAAATGTCAAGATGGTTGCTCGAAATTGTATGAAAAATTATGAAACTTTAATAATTAATTTCTAAAAAACTATAAATCTCCGCAGGTTAAGATTTTACGGGTCAGCTACTTAGGCATAGACCTTTCTCCAAAAAAATTTTGGTTGCCCAACTCAACGGCCCTTAAAGTACATTTTTACAAAAAAAAATCTTTTTCTGCAATATGGGTATCAAATTAAAGGTATCATAATAAGGATTCCAAAAAAGTGTATCATGCTTATATTACCTACAATAATAAAAGAACATAGATTTATTTTTGTGAAATGAAATCAGTGATGATAGGTATTTGTGAACGAAATTTTAAGAGAAAAGCGCCTGAAGGAAATGCAATTTTATTAACATTGTAATTTTTTCAGGCGCTATTAAAAACTTTATTTTACTTTTTTATACTGAATTTACTATTTTAATAGTTTAAAAAGGTAAAATTCGTAATTTTTGAGTTACGAATTTTTGAAAATCGGAAAATAAGTACCTATAGAAAGTTACTCCATCTTATTTTTGTTACGCATATTTATTGTTTTGACGTCAGAATGGCGGGACCACTTTGTTTATAGAATATCTTGAAATCCTGTTAGAGTAGAAGTTTTTTACGAAAGTATAAAATAGTACCTAATAATTATGCACTAAATTATCCTACTAATATTATAAATGCGAAAGTTTGTATGGATGTATGGATGTATGGATGTATGGATGTTTGTTACTCTTTCACGTAAAAACTACTGAACCGATTACAATGAAATTTAGCACACATATAGAGGGTAACTTGGATTTTGATGCGGGTTTTTTTGATAGATAGAGTGATTCAAGAGGAAGGTTTTAGACTTTAGTATATAATTTATTAGGTTTTTACAACAAAGCGGGCGAAGCCGCGGGCGGTAAGCTAGTAGATACATAATTTTCAAAATGCCTGAGGAAATCCCGCCATCTTGACGTAACGGGTATTTGGTCAATATGCACTCAATATATAATCAATGTGCACTAAAAAGCATAAAATAAAAAAGTTGTTAAAAAACCCGACTGAGAAAAAAACAAGTTCAAAACAAGATTTCTAAGAGAAAACATAGTTAGTAGCAGGCGGGCACATATTCGCAAACATAGTTAAAAGAAAACTTATGTGAAACCACGCGCACGCACAAAATTGTCAAAAAAAAAATTGCACAAAATTGCCATCCACAATCAGGCAAAATACAATTTTAGAGAATGAGCAGCACAACCTCCTCGTCCGACAGTTCGAGCTACAGTGCCGCCCGTCGCCCGCGCACGGACCCGCTCATTTCATTTCATTTAGAAAACAGTGAATAATTATTTGTAGCTCAATAAGAGCTTGCCTTGTCTCGCCAAACGTACAATTTATGACAAACACCTTTTAAAATATTATTGTGAAAGAAAAATAGCAAAACTCCATACCGTTTAGACGTAGTTACGAAAATTCAAACAAGAAATGCTCCACTTTGGAATATTTTTTCGGGCATTATTTTTATAGATAGAATTATTTCAAACGTTCAAATTAAAGTTTAAGGTCTAATAAGTAACATATATTTTTTTTGGACGTTTATATTCACTAACCGAAGAGTAGTTAGACGAAGAAAACAGGCAATTGGCAGTAAGTAGCCCCTTAAGGAACGCTCACGTTATGTTGTAAGTACTCAGTTAGTTATTAGTAAATAGGAATACATACCTATTTAAAAGTCAAAATATTATCATCATCAGGTGTTTTTGATACAATTTATTTCCAGTTGCATGAAAAACATTTTCGAGAAACAATACTTCATGATAAGTTGGTACGTAATAAATAGTAATAACTTCTGTTGTTTATGTTAGTAGGTAATTGTAATTCGATTAAATTAAATGCACCACAGCGACATGTTTGTTATTCGTACATGCGTAACGGCTGAACAATGCGCGATAAATTTGTCACGGAAATCGATTTCAATATGACTTAATTTTGTTTACGAAGTTCGATGAAAAATTTAAGAACTACCCGATATGCACGCAAAATTTTATGCGAATCGGTCAAGCCGTTTCGGTGGAGTTGCACTACAAACACCGCGACACGAGATTCTTATCTATATAAGTATTGTATATGTATGTAATATTTATTTATCTTACCATACTATTTTTAGATAAACCTTGACCACTTGAACTATTTGATGATGATAATTACAACATGACAACTCTATGCATTATTTTAACGAGTGTTGCCACAATATTTTGATAGTGCGAATATGTCATTTTAACATTTATTTTTGTTGTCATTTTATGGACCTTCCACATAATGGGCAGCGTTGGCCCAACAAATTATCGTCTGTCTATGTTTGTCGCCATTACGGCGATTATGAATAAACATCTACAATGTCGGCCAATCACAGACATTTAGGCCTTCTACAGTGCCACAAACTTAACTGACCCGGTGACGGTGTCACTGATGTCGATTTTAGTGCCGCTAAATAGTATTTCCCCGGATGCAAGGGTAAAAATAATGTCATTGCCAATGGTGTAAATTAACATAATAAGTAACTTTTTATTTATAAAAAATATTCCGTATGAAAAGACTGTGAAAATATGACATTTCAAAAAGGCGGCACGTAGTTCCAGTTTTTGCCACCGGGTCAGTTAAGTTTGTGGCACTGTACACTATCGTGATGGACTCTACTCACCCAACGCTGCCCATTGTGTGGAGGGCCCTTTATATGTTGCCCATTTTATACTGAACTCTGTGATATTACCAACTTTAAATATCACAGATAATATATAAATATCACACATGTCGATACCTATAGATATCAAAATCTATAGGTATCGGCATGTGTGGAATAATTATTCCAAATATACAATGAATCTATACTAATATGTATTATAAAGCTGAAGAGTTTGTTTGTTTGTTTGTTTGTTTGTTTGAACGCGCTAATCTAGGGAACTAAGTACTGGTCCGATTTGAAAAATTCTTTCGGTGTTAGATAGCTCATTTATCGAGGAAGGCTATAGGCTATATACCATCACGCTACGACCAACAGGAGAGGAGCCACGGGGGTGAAACCGCGCGGAGCGGCTAGTTATGCATAAAGGTACAATGGAGATTCGACATTAATGAAATAAAACACATAGTGACGTCAATCAATAAATTTTGACTGAGAATTTTCCATTGTGGGCAGCTAGCTACATGTTAATTGATTATGTTCGGTCTACATGTTATATAAGTTTGTGCAAACAGTTTGTACAAATTATTTGTAAATATGCCTCTATCTCTATATTGATCGTTAATCGTAATATATTTAGGAATTGCCCGTTCTAGTTTGTTTTCCTAATATAAACATAAAAAAGTAATTTGCGCACCATGTAAATTAGGTATCTAGATTCACATAATTCGGCTTGTTTCGTTATGGTTATAATGTGAAAAATTGAACACCAATGAAGCTAATTTTCATAGGAAAACTATATAGTTATTACTTATTACATATTATTTAAATACATAGTTTAATAAAAATACAGAATTTTTTATGTTAACTTATCAACTATTTTAAAATATTACGTAGTATTATTGATTATAATATGCATACAAGCTAGTTATTATAGCTAGCTATTTATATATATACTAAACACAAATTTAATATGGACTTTAAAATTTACGACAACATTTGTAATGAAGGTAATGTAATTTGTAATGAAAGTACTGTGTGGATTCAACATTTTTGTGATCGTGTAGGAAAACCTTTATTCAAGAGCAAGCTAACGTAGAATTTTATTTGCGTAAAAATTTGCACGCAATGAGCTGAGAGTGTGTAGACCTCCCCTGAGTATATATGTTCTGTGGTGTGGACCGAACACAACGGAATAGCGATAAATCGATGATTTTGAGAATCTTCAATACACTGCTCGCGAATTGAGAAGAATTAAAAACGTTGCATTTTTTTTATTACATTTTACAGTAGGTACAGTTTTTTATTATTAACATTCACGTGATTTAACATCAAGAACTATTTCAAACTTATAAAAAATTAATAAGTATAATGAATTTGAGCCCTTTTTTGGATGAAATTGAAACAAAAATGATAATAAAAATCATGTGTCTTCTCTTGACTCGTACCACGCAACAATGAACAAACATACATAATGTATACCGCTTTAATAGCTCTAATGAAATTATCACTGCATTCGTATGTATAAATCTCATTTACAATAATTGTTCTCCTATGATTATAAATTATTAGCACGTTGGATGCCTTCGGTTTAGTTGTTTGCATTAAAATATGGGTTCAAACTTGTATCGCAGTAGTTATAAATTATAATCCATAATCTATAACTATGTAGGTAATGTTATAAGGCTGAAGAGTTTGTTTGTTTGAACGCGCTAATCTCAGAAACTACTGATCTGATTTCAAAAAGGTGTTAGATAGTCCATTTATCGAGAAAAGCTCAAACAGTTTTCTTTTTCTTAAAATCAGCACGGTCGAAACCCTTTCACTAGTCACTAGTTAGTTATCAAAAAAACAATATCTAATGCCTTTTTTTGTTTTTGCGGTCCATCTAGTTTCGTATTTGACCATCCACGTACCTACGCTTGGTATAATTAATTTAAGAAAATTAAACTTACATATTAATATTTAATATCAATTATTTTCTTTATTTATCAAAATGTAAAATTTAAAATCGAATTGTTATATTGTTTATCATTTTAAGATTAAGGGCCATTGACTGTTCCCAAAATGTCAAACAATTTTTTATATTTAGGTATGTTACGAATACTATTTAAAACTGACGAATTACGAAATGTCTAGTTTTATCAAGGCCTCGTCTCCCGTCTCTCGTCTCACCTATCTGAAAAAATTTACGACAATTTTATTTTTCTTTCTGACTTCGCGAAAGTATCAAGCAAACATAACTCTTATTAGAAGGTTCCATAAAAATGGATATTCTGTTAAATGTCTGTTTAGGAACTTATCCAGTAGCACACTATCTTATCGCGACAATGTAACGACATGTAAATATAGAGGATTATGAAAAGAAAGATACGATAAAATAACGTTATCAACGTGCAAGTGTTATGATGCGTTTTTATGGGCCTGGATTCTTAGGTAACGTCTTCTTACTAGGTAGCCTTAGGTAGCTGTGCCCCGCAGTTTCACCCGCGTGGCTCCACTCCTGTTGGTCGTAGCGTATATATATATATATATATATACCCTATAGCCTTCCTCGATAAATGAGCTATCTAACACCGAAAGAATTTTTCAAATCGGACCAGTAGTTCCCGAGATTAGCGCGTTCAAACAAACAAACAAACTCTTCAACTTTATAATATTAGTATAGATTAGTATATTAGTATAGATTACCACGACACAAACTGTTTAACTTCCTCTATCTATATTATAATAACCATATAATAACATATCCTTAATCTGAATAAATAACAAATAATATCTATATGTGTTGCTAAGTGCTTTTCAGTAATTACAGTAATTTCAGCAATGTTTGGCAGTGTGGCGAATGTTTTCAATTAAAGTTATTATCCTATTTATTTGCAGATGTGGATTTTAGATTCGTATGTGTAAATGATCTTGGCAGCTTTTCTAAGATCACCACCAACTTAATAATGTTAAATTCTAAAAAAAAACTAGTTGTGCCCTGCAGTATACTTTGCTCTACCGCTCCTATTGATCTTAGCGTGATGTTATAGAGACTATTATTTTAACCTTCCTCAATAAATTGACTAGCCAACGTAGCCAACACAATTTGTTTTTAATTCGAACTATTAGTTCCTGAGATTGAACAGTCTCAACCAAACAAACAAACACACAAACTTTTCATATTTATTACATTAGTATAGAATATAGATATTCAGCATATTTAGGATTTTTTTTAATTTAGTTCAAATATCCAATTTCTTTATAGACTTGTTTAACTTAAGAATTTGTTGATATGTCTTATCTTTTCCAGATAAAATCTAGACGAGTACATGTACCTATCCGACATTTTAAAAACATTTTAAGTTTTAACAGTAAATTTAATTTATTTTTTATTAACTTAGCCTGCGTTAATAAAACTGGTTTTGATCCGTCATTATTATTATTTATATATTTGTAAGTTTGTTACGTTTTCAGCATTCAAAAAGTCCACGTTACAACAAAGAATAAGCGAGTGAAGCTAGGATCGAAAGTTAGTTGCCAATACATAATATTATATTGAAAGTGATCTCGGTAGAAACATTCAAAAGAACATTTTCCTCGCGCTACAATAAACTTTATTTATATACAGATACTAGTGTTATTCCTATACACTAGTAATTATTAACATAAATAGATAGTTTGTTGTCCGACGCATTGTGGGTGTTTATTTTAAATTTTATAAATATTTACGATCGGCCATTCGTCCGTAGCAGAATTCGGGTTGGTAACAACTTCTATAGAATATGTATTGATATGAGAATTCTTAAAATAATTACGATATTAATAGCCAATTTCACAAGTTTTGGATATGTTCTGTTTAGCTTATCTGTCAGTTAAAATCTAAAATAATGTAGGGATGATAGTTTAAGCCAGAAAGTGATAATTGCACTGGCACTGTTCTCCATCTAATATTCAATTTGTTTGTCTATATATTATAAAGGCGAAAGTTTGTAAGGATGTATGGATGTATGGA
>CAJQZM010023268.1:0-16648 GCA_907164665.1 Colias nastes | reverse complement strand
AATATTATATCAGTATTTAAATACGTAATACAGTCACGCTTTAACATATATATATATATATATATATATATAACAATTGACATGAAAATAATTATATACAGATAGAGATCTATTTTAAACTCGACAGTTCTGGGTAAGTCCCAATCTATTCACAAATTAAAGGGCATGTTAACAGCTTGTCGTAGACTATTTTGTCATCAACAAGTTTTTAAAATCGATAGCATGTAAAGTGGACTTTTAAAGTAAAAAAACATTATATTTGTATAAGTAAATCAAAAAATTTCATATAGGTATAATAAGTACCAAACCACTTTGGATATTAAATGTCAGTAGATAGACTACGTAACATAATATTAATATCACTAGACCACATCGGTCAATAATATTTTATGCGACATTAGAGAATAAATTCTATGACATAAATAAGCCATTTAAAAAATGGCCAAGATTGAGAGACGATCTCACGATAAAACTTTACGAGTTTCGGGTAAAGGGTAGGAATCTGTCTGCAGTGATCTGTTTCCATTGTACACATTTCATTTTAGTTGTGAAATGACCGTTCACTTCCGGGATATTCGTTCTCGTATGACTTTATATGTAGTCTTTATAGTATATTTAGAATCAAAATATTGGTACGAAGGAATGTCAACGTAAAATAAAAGGAACAGGTAAGTATATAAGAGCTTTGATAAAAGAGAGAATAATATATTAGAGCTTTGTTCTACTAAAATAGACGTGCAATGCATTGTTACTACTAATAATTATTATTTGTTTATTAATATTTACCATACTATTAAATGTTAGAAGACTTATTAATTTCACTGTAATTCTTACGTTTTATTGAATTTCTTCCTTTCTTTTATTAAGTTTCATTTTTATTGAATTATCTACTTATCTGTTTTTTTAAAGTGTAAAATGTTATTCAGCAACCTTTATTTATTATTATTTTTTTCCGCGACGATAGATGAAGTGTTTCAATATCCTGAAGTTCTTAACCGAGTTCCAATAGATTCTCGTGACAAAATGCGAACAGTCTCGCAAATGAAATGCGTAAAGGGTTGGCTTGATCCAGATAATCTGGCCTTAAACCACGCCAAAACCACACCCTCACCTAACCCACCAGATTATGGAGATTCCCAAATATATGGCCATTTGTTTTTATGTCTAGATTCTGAATGATAACTCTAATACTCGAATATATAGTGAATGGTTATAACTTATAATGTGGCATGAAATGTATCAGAACCTACTGTGTAGATATAAATTGTATAATAATAAGTGATTATAAGATAAGAGACAAGTCTGAAAATAGTGTATAAATAATACTCTACAATAATTAATGTTTAAGAAATTTTAAAATCATAAAAAGAATTATAAGTTTTCTCTATCTGCCTGCTAAGTATAACTATTTTCAATAATTAAATTTGTAGCCCTTTATTTATTTATATATATGTGTCCGTTTATTTCAGCTAACAACTGCATTCTAATGAAATTCAAGAAGCAGACAGCGAAATCTTTATTAATTATCTGTAGTTTGGAAAATAATTACCTTAACCTTTGCAGAATCTAATCTGAATACTAAACAACTCGATAGCTTCACCTAAATGTTACATAACCCATTGTTTTCATAGACCATAGAGCATAGACCACATACATAACATTGGTACATAAATATAACGGTCTAGCTGGTCCTACAGTCCCTTCGTATTTCCTATTCTCACGACGACCGTATAATTTCGCTATAAATAACAAAGAGTGGGCATTTCGCGGTCCAAACTGTATATACGATGAATTTTATCAATGCTCATAATAATGGTGTATGTTTTCACTTCTTTTTCAGATCAAATCGTTTGTTTTAATGTTATGGAGTCCTATTGTTTTATGATAAAACAAAGCAAAATGCAATAAGAATGTAAAAACAGGCGTAGTAAACATTATGTTATAATAATTGTCAAGTACACAAAAATTGCAAACCTGGAACTAATTATGTATTGGAATACAGGAATACGCGAGCATTCAAGATACTTGCGTATTCCTCCTCTGTTAGAGCTTACAGAAGTAGTTACTATGTAGTCCTGGCTTCGCATGAGATAAAAAGAGGATTTAAATGACAAAAGTTTTTGAATTAGGTAAATGGCACCGAAAATAAATCAATCTTTCCTCCTTTCCCAATTTCGCTACAGACCAAAGGTAAGCACAATTAAATTTGATTTAATAAAAAAATAAAGTAGCTTAATAGTTAGTTTTAACGGTGGAATTGCGTTCCTAAATAGGCTAGAATTCTCTTAAAATATATGGATGAAAATAAGCAGAATATTACAGCAAGAAAGAGCAAGTTATTGGGGTCCACTTTGTAAATATTAATCTCGTAAATTTTTTGTCAACATCCTCCCTTGTGCCCTCTTTGATGGATAGGGGTAATATTGACGCAATATTTTACGATACCTCATTTTACTACTCATGGTATTTGGCAAATATGACGTGTTTATGTCAAATTCGTAGATCGTTTTTTTTATTGAGATCCTGTGATGTGCACTGAGAAGGCATTGAGGTGTTCCAGTCTCCAGATTTTTGATAATTTCGATCTTGTTTAATGTTGAGTGCCTACGGATTAATATAATAAATTATCTTGAAAATATTTTTTGAGCCGGTACTTTGGAAATCTATTAGGTCGAAAAGCGGGGTTATTAAAAAAATCTATTAATATAACAATAATACAGCTGTTGTGTGTTTCACTCAACACTCATTATTCAATTGCAAACTACCGTTTTAACTAAACCTTATGTTTCGTTTGAAAATATTAAAAAAATCTATAACTATGATTAAAGTAAAAATTTACCTTATGCTTGACTAGGTACTCAAAATATTTAAATGATTCATAGCCGTTAATTCTGAACCATATTTTCTCAAATAATTTATATTCTTACGACTCGAAGATGTAACAATCTTTTTCAAACATATAATGTTATGTATTTCTTTCCAAAGAACAAATCGACCATAATCCGAGTGGACAGATGTTACAATAAAAAGTTATATTTACGCTAAAGGCGTGAGAGTTGCCCGCTACAAAAATAGAGCTTGTTAGTGGTCATTCGGTTTTTTTTTTATTTGTATAACACTCCGTGAGTGGTTGTGAAAACATTTTTTTTTCCACAGATTAAATATTTATGGCCAGTCACAAAAGATGGATGCAAAAAAGTTTTATTTAAAAAGTAGGGTGATTGAGATTTTGAGAAGCAGTGGCTTGTAAAATTAGTGCGTGAATTTAAGTCCGTTAGTTGTGTAGGTTTTTTGTGTGTATAAATAAAGTGGACAGCTTTAAGGACGCTGTCACAAATCTGCGCTACTCAAATTTAGGTATAGGTAAACCAGAATCTGATGGCAATTAGGGAAATCAAAATTTTGAGTGTGCAACCCTAGGGAAAATGGACTGAACGATCTTGATACTGCTTATTTTTTAGTTTGTTCTCAATATCATTAGTCACATTACATAAGTGGACAATACTGTACTTAATAATGAGATAATATACACTTAATATTATGTAGGTACATACTTACATGTATAATATACATATTACTTTTATACAGGTAATACATATTATTATTTACACATACCTATATTTGTATGTTCATTATCATTATGCCATGTGAAAATATCGATGTTATATCGATAGAAAACTAGACTGCTTATAATTTTTTATAAAATAAAATAAAAATAAAATAAAACTATGTTTATTTTCGTAAGTATTAACAGATACACACATTATAAAATTGACTTGGACAGCTTGGACTTGACGAATAGCCGTATTGGAAACTCCTGTAATAAGTTTTCATAAAATTATATTCCAATCAACAAACAATATTACAGTTACCTACATATAATATTTTTTAATTGAAAGTATCAAAGCGGGTAAGTCCAATTTACCAATAAAATCTTCTAAATTGAAAATTGTGATGTGTTTGACCCTTCTTCATCAAATATTTTTCTATACACATTATAAACAACACCTCTTGCTTGTGATCACAGCGGCTTTTTCGACATTTTCGAAGATTTTTTAGACAAAATCCTAAAAATTATTTATCAACTGCAAAAAAGACAAATAATTTGACAACCAATTTGATAGTTGTCAAATAAGTTGCCACATGAAAATCTTTTATTTCTTAAATATAAATATGCCATCAGATTCTGGTAGACCTATATTTAACGTCGCAACGTGGTTCGCGGGAATATCACGCTCACGTAAACATAGCGCATTCCATTTTATAGACCATCTTCATACTTGATATTATTTTTAATTTTTAAATTTTATTGAAATTGATTCCAGAACATTATAACGAATTTTAAAAATTCATTTTCTTACTTTTATTAGTAGGTACAATAATTATTCTGATAAGTATGTTAGTTATAACTAACTTAAAAAAGTGTGAGTGTTTTACAAAACCTTTAGGAATTGTATGCAATATCTAAGCTTTTTAAGAAATGATTAAAATACTTTTTTAAGATTATCATACATATTATGTTACCAGCAATGTATTAAATCCGGCATTGTATACAATTCTTAGAAAAATATGTATGTTATTCCGAGATACGGTCGGAATTAAATAAATTAGATTCGTCACATTACCTAGGAAATCTGAACTTTTCCTAAGGAGCAAACACATTTGCAAATGTGGGTGGTTTTTGGGGAAGCTATTACCCATATGAGGTCAAAACTAAAATCCAAGATGGCGCCGACGAAAATTTTACATCTTTTCGTCATGGGTGTCATTTTCATGGTTTTTGGGGTAGCTATTAACCAATATGAGGTCAAAACTAAAATCCAAGATGGCGCCGACGAAAATTTTACATCTTTTCGTCACAGGTGTCATTTTCATGGTTTTTGGGATAGCTATTTATCTACCAATATGAGGTCAAAGCTAAAATCCAAGATGGTGTCGACGAAACTTTTACATCTTTTCGGCATGGGTGTCATTTTCAAGGTTTTTGAGACAGCTATTAAGAAATCCCCAATGTAACCGTCGATAATTAGGTATATTTTTCTTACTCCTTTAAAGTAAACTTAAATAAAATAACAAAAACGTTAACAACTACAGTTTTGTAGAAAGTCTTAAAAAAAAACAATTTTAAAGAACATTGAAAAGCATATTTAGAAATGTAATATAAAACGCAACTCTGTGGCAATCATGTTAATATTCTGACAGATATTATTAACTTTAAATATAATATTCACTAAACTTTATTTAAAATAAAGTTTATCTTAAACATTAAAACGAAGAGAATAAAATAAAAAAGAGCGTGTGTGCCGAGATAACGTGTCAGGAGTGAAACTTCTTTGGCGAGTTGGAAAACGCGACAGTATTACCATGACGTGATCTTGAAATTCGACGACGGTAACATTGGGGATTTGTTAATAGCTGTCTCAAAAACCATGAAAATGACACCCGTGACGAAAAGATGTTAAATTTTAGTCGGCGCCATCTTGGATTTTAGTTTTGACCTCATATTGGTTAATAGCTACCCCAAAAACCATGAAAATGACACCCATGACGAAAAGATGTAAAATTTTCGTCGGCGCCATCTTGGATTTTAGTTTTGACCTCATATTAGTTAATAGCTACCCCAAAAACCATGAAAATGACACCCATGACGAAAAGATGTAAAAGTTTCGTCGGCGCCATCTTGGATTATAATTTTGACCTCATATTCGTTAATAAGTACCCCAATAACCATGAAAATGACACCCATGACGAAAATATGTAAAATTTTCGTCGGCGCCATCTTGGATTTTAATTTTGACCTCATATTGTTTAATAGCTACCCCAAAAACCATGAAAATGACACCCATGACGAAAAGATGTAAATTTTTTGTCGGCGCCATCTTGGATTTTAGTTTTGACCTCATATTCGTTAATAGCTACCCCAAAAACCATGAAAATGACACCCATCACGAAAAAAAGTCAAATTTTCATCAGCGCCATCTTGGATTATAGTTTTGACCTCATATTCGTTAATAGCTACCCCAAAAACCATGAAAATGACACCCATGACGAAAATATGTCAAATTTTTCGTCGGCGCCATCTTGGATTTTAGTTTTGACCTCATATTGGTTAATAGCTACCCCAAAAACCATGAAAATGACACCCATGACGAAAAGATGTAAAATTTTCGTCGGCGCCATCTTGGATTTCAGTTTTGACCTCATATTCGTTAATAGCTACCCCAAAAACCATGAAAATGACACCCATGACGAAAAAATGTAAAATTTTCGTCGGCGCTATTTTGGATTTAAGTTTTGTCAAATTGCTTTACCCCACCAATCCATTCAACAACCCATAAAAAAGAGGATCTCAGTCAACGTAATTTTTAAAACATAATTTTAAATTACAAATAATTTGAATATGAAACTTATACAGTTTACTCTTGTAAAGTATCAAATATTTCAAATCACGAAAACGACAGTGCACGCACAATAATCTTTTTCTTATTCGTTTTTATTTTTGGGACGAGGAGCGATACACCCGTCCTTCCAAGAGCGCTTCTGAGCGCGGTCTGACGACCCGCGACGCGAGAGCAAAATGTATGAAGAAATCGACAAGTATTTTTAATTTAGCTAATAATTGAAATAAAATTTTGATTTAGATACAAAAAAATTATCATAATCTATAAAGGACTATATATCCCTCAATAATATATAGGTAAGAAGATAGATTAGGCTTTTAATTTTCTTAAAATGGTACCGTTTTAGACCCCATTTTTTGCATTTTATGCGATTATTGTGCTGGGAAAATCGTATTTCAGCGACAATTTTGTATGACGTCGTACAATTTTTATAAGATGAACGTAGAGCTGAATATATTATCTTTAAATTAAGATATTACTATGTTCTCACGTGTAATTGCTTTAAGTTAAAATGGTACCGAAAAACAGCGTGTTTTTGTAAAAATACGTAATAGCACCCTTAAATGTCAACATTTATACTTTATTAACGTTATGAACATATTATGAGAATTAAACTAATGTAGTCACTGGGAACGATTTTTTTAAATACCTACGGATAGAAATATTATTACATAAATAAATAGGAAATGTCATTAGTATTTACATACATATTTTGCAAGTGATTCAAGTTATACCTAACCATTGTAACTAAGTTCTAACATTCTTTATTACAAAATATAATAACTTAACCGCATAACACATTACTTTTGGCCTTTCCAAACAAGATATTTTAAAATATGCAGACATTCTATCCTAAATATAAACATTGGCCAAATTGAAGCGATGGCCATCACAAAAGAATACGATAAGATCGCATTTTCTGAGCAAACACGCTTGCACACGACCGGTCAAGGTGCGCGAATCTATTGTCCAACCTCCTTGCTGCAAACTTCTTTCACCGGCTCCAAACATAATTGCCTTCGCCCCTCGCGCTCGGCCAAAAAAAAATAAAGTTATTCCGTATTCAAAACACATGTCACTTATCGATTTATCGCGTCACGAATCGAAATGTCCTTTTTAAATTTGGAACATTCGGACCAAATCCCTTATTAGTTAACCGTGAAGTCGCCGACAGTTCCCATGACGAGTGAATTAAATTTTTTGAAATTATTCAAAGGAATCTGGACGACATTTTATTGTTGCGAATATATTTCGGAAGTGATGCGGATTAGTTCCGATGTAGCTGGACATTTATTTCGTACGATATAAAAGAAAATACAGTTTATCTTGAAAATATCTAAAAACCGAAGGGCATTTTACAACATTTTAAAATAATGCGTCAAATACGTTAAATAAACGAATGTTTCTGATTCCGTTACCACTCAATGATACCTTTAAGAACAAAATTTTTTGTCGTTAAAATAGAGATTTGCAAAGCATTGGGTGAAAGAGACCCCAATATTAATAATCCCGTCGATACGGTCTCTGATTTCGTTGGTAACAAGTCTAGATGTGTTTGATAACCTAGCCACAATGGTGGGTGCATTACACCCCCGGCGGTAGGGTCAGCAAATAAAATACTAATAATATTATGTTTATCTTTTTCTTTGTATTTTGATGAAAAATAGGAGGAATCAGAAATAGAGCGCAGTTTTATCATATTATTATGAATTATATATCAGAGGTAATTTTAAATAAGAAATAGCAAATACAAACCGAAGCCAAGTAGATACGAAATGATGTAGATCTTAATTTTAGGCTTTTAATTGGCTGTGAACTTAATTGTTTATAATTTTATCACATTGGTATTTTATTTATCATGTACAATACTCACATCCTTTTATTTTAATATATCTGTCGAAAATCTAAGACCTACATAAAATGCAAATCTTGCAACAAACAATTATTATATTATGTATTTGTTAATTATTTTTTTGCTAACCCTACATTTGTATTGAAACCCACGCGATGAGTGGCATAACCAACGACCTGATGGTAGATAAGGTAATTTCGCTCAAGTATCCGAATTGTGCACCAGATTATAATTAATATTTACTCGTATAGCTATAAGGTTCAAAATAATAGTAAGTTTGGAAGATTTTGAAAACTTTAAGCTGTTTGGGTACGAGCGTTTTGAATTTAGTTAGTTCTAACTTCTAAACTAGTTGGTAGTAAGTAAGTGAGTACTTGAAGCTGTAATATTGAGAGGAAAATAAATATATTAGAAATCAGATTAGTTGAAGTTTTATTTATTTCTCTATAAATATTATCATTTGATCCACATGAAATAAAGATATTTTCGTTACATTAATAGAGCTATTTTTTATTATCAAAGACAATAAAAATTGTATAAAAACCAACCTTCTATAAACAACAGAAGATTCTGTTTATCATGTATTTACTTTTTTTTAGGTAATCACATGAGTATCTGATAGGTATAGGTTTTTTTAATAGGTATGTACATTGTACATCCAAAAACGCAGCGATCATACCGTCTCTCACCGCCCTAACAAAAATTGATATGCTATTATTATTATTCATACAAATATTGTTTGGCTCATTGTGTGTAGTGTGTAAAGGGAGCATGCCCTTGAGGTTTAGTTGATTGATTAATATTCAGATTTACCAGATACTTATGTATTGTACTATTCGCTTTTTGTGTGTAATTAGCCGTCTTGCCTGCTGTGACTGCTTGGCTGTTAATCTATACTGTTTGTTTGTTTGAACGCGCTAGTCTCGGGAACTGCTGGTCCGATTTGAAAAATTCTTTCGGTGTTAGATAGCCCATTCATCGAGTAAAGCTATAGGCTATATCATCTCGCTCAGACCTACAGGAGCGGAGCACTGCGGGTAAAACCGCGGAGCACAGCTAGTTAATTAATATTTGGTAGAATAAATGTAAACACACACATTTATTATACCAAAGGATAGAAGGTAAGCTCTATTGGTATTTGTTTAGATGGATTCAGCAGCAAATAACCAAAGTTCTAGCTAGGTCTCCCCGTGACGCTCGCTATAGAGTGTTCGAAACGTTGGGCTAAATATGAATGAATAAATCGCGTTTTAAATCCGTTAATAATTCTTTAATTGTTTAATGATCAAAGTTATCAATATCATTATTATCAGCCAATTCTATTTCTAGTCTTGCATATACATAAGTAGGTACTTATTGTTCTTTGAAACACATTCCACAAAAAACTACTTACTCATTTAAATTTTTACAACTTTCTGGTTCTACGAAATGCCTGTTTCATATCCATGACTAATGTATTTAAATTACTTTTATGTAGATACGTGCTAATCTTCTAATATATAAAAATGAATCGCAAAATGTGTTGGTAAGCGCATAACTCGAGAATGGCTGAATCGATTTCATTAATTATTTTTTTATAATATTCCTTCAAGTACGAGGATGGTTCTTATATTAACGTAAACATGCACAACAGGCGAAGCCGGGGCGGACCGCTAGAAAGATAAAAATGTAGAATATACAAAATGAAAATGCAATAATAATAATTAATTAGATCTGTAGAACGACTTCAAATGAAATCAAGAACAAAAAACAAAGATCAGATAATTACTCTGTTTTGCAATACAGTCGAGTTCATATCTAATTTATCATCATTATATGGCTCGCTAAATAAATCTGTTTATGTCTAAATTAGAACAATGAAGTTAGGTATAATGACAACAAATTATGTGTCCCAGAGGTCAGATGATTGCTGCGACGTGTGTTGTGTAGCATCATTTTAGCATAATTGGGTTCAGGTCCCGTGCACTGTGATAACTGTACAGATTTACATACTAATGTTATAAATAATATATAGATATTGTGAATTTAATGCTAAAAAAACAATATAAACTACCATTACCATTTATCAAGCGATCTCTACAAGCACGAATGCCAAATTAAAAAAAAATACTACCGTATCTTAAATACTTATTAGGTATTTAATATGTGGATTAATAGGTGTTAATAGTGACATAAATCATAACATGATGATATAAAAGCATTTCTAAATAAATTACAATAATTAACAGTGAAAACTATACAGTGACTAATACAAAAAATAAAAACACCTGCGTCATGCAAACATTGATTTCAATAAACAATCCTTCAATTTGCAACACTTTGCCATAAGTATGAAGATTATCATTGTTTTGTTAAATTTATTTTAAAATAAACACGCAATATATTTTATTATTATCTACAGGAATAGTCTCGTAACTTTAATTCTTGTGGAATTTCACAAAAACAATGTTATGAAGATCATCTTGACAAATTTACTGCCACTTTTTGTGAATATTTTTTGCGTGTCCCGCAAATGCGAACATTTTTTTGTTTTCCCGTGAAAGATTATCTTCGAGGTGTTAACTCAATTTTATCTTAACATATTTCTTTTTGACATTTTATTAATAACTTGAACTATAGTTGATAATTGAAATATTAGGTGGGACAGCAAATATTGTTATGTCGTTACCTTTTAACGTTATAAAAAACTTTCTTACAATAAATTAACTTAAAATAATAAACCTACTAAATTACTACCGTAAATACTAAATGCCTTCAGGTACTTTTCACACATTACATTTTCTTTAATCAACGTAGGTATCTACATCATTACATGAATAATTTGTTACTTAGAAACGTCACCCACAAGACAATAACAACACCAAACTGCGTTAAATGCCTTAATATACAGAATGAATTTAACTGCAAAAGTTTCAATTGTTTCAATAAAAATTCGAAAAATTATATTGAGAATTTCATATAAAAATACATAGGTACGTACATACGTGATATAATATATTTTGAATTTTTACGAGCTACAAATTCAGTGATATAAAGCAATGACGTTGTATATTTTAACATCAAGTGTCCTTAGTCTCTTTGTTTCTTACAAAATAATTAAAACAACATCATTTGCATACAATCGCTTACTGAATCGATATTTTTATACCTGGTCATGTTTCGTCATGGATTTACTTTTAAAATAACTTACACATCTTGAAAATACGTAAAATTTAACAAATAAAACATGTCAAGGTTTCAACCCTTTAAAATTCTAATAAATACAGTGTCAATTTTATATGTAAAGGGATCTTAAAATGTATAAAACCGCTTATTACAAAAGTATTCGTCGTGTGCTTACGCGCAGCATCCAACCCTAACTAACCCTTAAACGCGTGCCGGGATCAATCCGTCCACCTTCCATCCAACAGTTTATCTCAATCCCTTTATCCCTTCACCAAAAGGGTACAATCGTAAGGATTCTGTAATGTACCACGTGCCTTTTGTTAAGATAAAAAGATCCCCTACTTTTTATACGACATCCTTTATTCACGCATCTTAGTATGTTGGTACCTAGGTACCTTTTGTAAATTATATACATTTATGAAATAGGCACATAGTGAGGAAATTTGATATGACTATAGCTGTACATGCTAATTTCTGTAACGAATCAAGTCGATTCTTCCAGTGTTGGGAACATCGAACACGTGGTACCTTACCGTGGGACCACACATGGTTTGAATAAAACTACGATATATAGGCGATTCCGAAAACCAGATTTCTTTCTTCATCAATATTCACAATATTGGACGAAGCCCCTTTTTTGAAACGCTTTTTGTACAGGTTTAACGACTTTTTTCTTTACAGTAAAAGACGCTGGTGACCCGCGACCTCTGGGACCCTTTGCGCGGTGAACGGTTGAAATCTAGTTTTGAAAAAAGCGTGTCTATATTATGTTTGTCTTGTTCACAATGTGTGTGACGGTTTCTGAAACTGAATTATCGCGGCCGTTATAGCTTCTGGAAACGTACAAATTATTTTGATGTAAAAAATATGTTGTAGATACTGTTTTTTTTTTACTTTTGCATCGTAGAAAAATTAGTAGTACCTAGTCGTATGTATAAGTACTAGGTACTGCTAATTATTAAGACATAGTAAGTTATAAAAACATCCAATAAGATAAAAATAAAACACGTTAAGTATTCCTTATAATATTGGGAATTACCTAATGTAATTGTTAGATATTAATATTAAATTCGAAATTTTCCTTGAAATTACGAAGTTACAATCAATTAAATTGTTTTTAAAATATGCAGCGCGCTAAATGTAATAACATAACAAAATTTCATCATTAATAACACTTACTTATCAAACTATCAATAACCGTTAATAGTTGTTTACTCCCAACCACGCGATCAAAAAATCCCGCCTTTTTTATTTTACATTTTTCTTGAGATTTCGCACAAAAGCCGAACGCTCCCGTTAAGTAACCCAATTTTTACACCATAAATAATAGGAAAAAAATACAACAAAAGCCAACGGTCGTCTCAGTTTTTTTACATGTCCGAATTGTATGTATTAATTTGTAAAACGCCCCGATGCTTACACACAAAGTGCGTATTGAGAGCGAAAATTAGCCCACATTGTAGCTTTTTTTGCTTTTAAGCATTTTTTATCTCATTTTAATATTTTGTGACAACATTGACAGCTAGGCCGGTGATAAAAATCGAGGATTTGTAAATAATCTCATTGAAAATTAATACCATTCTGAAGAAGTTTTACATCGCCTGATTGGGTTTATTGTTAAAGTTTTTTTGTATTATTGGGCCTTCCGTAAACAACTTTATGACGTGATGAGAATAATGCTAATCTTGAAAACGGAATCAGAAGCGTCTTAGAAAAGTTTTTTACAATAGAATTTTAGATACATATTTTTATAGAGATGGCATTTTTGGTTTTTACAATTATTCATACCTACTCTCGCTTAATCTTTAGCTTAATTTTATTGAGTACCTAATGAATCTACCTATACTAATATTATTATGCTGTGTATGTTTACTGGAAGTACCAGTTATTTTTTTTTTTGTGTTTTATCAAGCATTCGATGTTCTGAAACCAACCATTTCTGTAGGAGGACTAGGTATATCCGTCTAGCGAGCGGTAGAGCAGTAAAACGTAACAAAAATATTAAATATTCCTTTTGAGAGCAGACGAAATTGCGTGGGTCAGCTAGTGTGCTACAAATAAGGAATATTTAAATACTATAGCATTAGGTACCTTTATTCACGGTTCAAAACATTTTAGTTATTAGACATAAAATTTAAGTATATAAAAATAATAATAGTCAAATAGGTAGATTCTATATCAATCATGGCGCCACTTTTTTACCCACTTTCACGCGTGCTTTTTACAAAAAACCCAACGACACTAAATTCTATATCTAAATCCTGTTAAATCTCTGTCAAAACATCGAACAAAAGGATTCATTGATACAATCACAGCATCACTGATGGAAGACTGTAGGGTTAACAAAGCCAGCCTCTTTACCCCTTACCACGTGCCGTTTTGGGGTTAAATTGTAAGAAAACATAAAGAATCATCTCGAACTTTAACATTGTAAAACACGATTTTTTTATACATATATGAGCACTTTTGTCAGTCAGGTGAAAGGGTATTCCAAAAGATAAGTATTCATTGATCAAAGTATTATGTAATTTATTAGACGAAAAGGTAATCGTAGGTTATGCGTAGGTTGTAGATTGCGATCAAAAGTTCAGGTTTACAGTTTTTAAAAATATAATTCTACAGGTATAGAGCATAAATAATGAAAAACCTATACAAATACCTACTTATACAGAAATGGATACATTAGGTACCTAGGTCACGCTCCTATCAGAGACGCAATCTCACAGAGGAAAAATGTTGAGAAAATTCATATAAGGACTTTATGCAAATTTGTCGTAAGTAATGTTGATATGACTGTTTGTTCACGAGGTCTCCTCAGAAAATCAGTGCAAATACATTTTTATTAATGGTTGCTGCTTTGCTGACGGAGAGTCCTTTTTGCCACTAATGCTGTTCTTTTTTCTTTGTTATAGATTAATAAGATAAGTATCTGTTTTTTCATGGCAAATAAAAAGTGTATCTATTTCTATTTGTCTGATTATAGGTGGTATATTATGTCGTAATCGCTATTCAAAATTTTGTCCTTTCCTAAAGAAAGTTATAGTCGATATAGGTACCTTAGAGTAGTTATCTGGTCCTGTTATATCTATTTCTATTTCTTTGATTTTATGTGGTATATTATGTCGAGATTCCTATCCAAAATTTAGTCCTTTACTCAGAAAGTTATAGTTGATATACCTTAGAGTACTTATCTGGTCCTGAATCTATTGAAGGCGGCTGGCGAGGGTCCAGTGATTAAATATTGATCAGGCTCCTGAGGGAAATATAACGCTGTCAAGGGCGATCACTCATCGATTTCAGCTTATCTGACTTTTGCCCGTGATTAATATCTAAATACGGTCCATATTTTTATTGTTTTAGCTGATTTCTTTGTGGAGGCTCGATTTATATTTGATTCTTCTGTGGAAATCTGATTGCTCCTTATGATGTGGTTCGTAATTTTCAATTGATAATACTAAAATTGTTTATCAATACTTTTATTTAGGTACGTTTGCATGTTTGAATCTATAGGTAGACTTATCGAGGTAATCAGTTATTAGATTGTGACTATCATTTTCTCTGGCTCACATAAACGCCAATCTAAAAACAGTTTAGGTTTCATTCAAATAGATTAAAGATCATATATTATGTTTTAGTAATTGTCCATAAACATGGTATATAAGTTCTATTCGATGGCAGGATTATAAACACATCATCTTGTGTCACCTTCACTACCTACCACATTTCTGAATTCTACTAGCATCAGTAGCCGAAATTCGGTCAGCAGGCACATCATCAGCATAAGCTTCATACGCGACGATCATCAATATCAATCTCTCCAAACCTATAACCTGAAATACTTTGTTTACAGTAAAGCCGCTATTAATAAACGCTCGTCAAAGGGAAGTGTAATCCCATAACACCCACGTAGCGGTCTTTGTGATCAAACCACGCGTAACGCAACCTTGCGTCCCTCACTTAATCGCTCAGACTAAGTAGCATTAAACGCTGCCACACAATCCTATCACTTGCCAACAAATCTGATTTTCACTGCACTTTAATCCGATATCATCGGATCTCGTTTATTACCTTTAATCTCGGTTTTTCCCTCCCATAGTTATACATTACTGTCTCACTTACAGTAGCTGATTCTGCAGCTCATGTGCAACCGTCAATGGATGGTACACAAGCTCATAGTAACGCTCTCGATGAATGATGGATCCAAAAAGCTCTCACCGTGTAGTCAATTAAGTGATCAGGCAGGGGTTCTGCACAATTGGTCGCCTCCGCACAAAGAGACAACGCGGCAACGCGATGTAAATCACGGAGCGATGTTTTATTAGAATGGTTAGGGAAGATTTGTGATTTTTAATATAGTATATCTACGTTAATCTATAGCTTGATCATAACGGAATTGAATAAAACATTAAAAATCACAGTGTCGGCAAATAAAAATCGGTTAGCTGTGGGTTTTTCGAGCGTATTTTCGGTCAATCAATGAAATTCGGCGTCGAAATCGTTGCAGGCGTTGATGCGTGAAATCGCATGAGCGCATCCGAGCGGCACCACTGGTTGCCCGCCTCTGACCGACCGTGTATCGAGGGCCAGTTTCGATGAAATTTTACGAATCCCGTTTTAATATTCGTGCAAAAATTTTATACTTTTTCCATGGTTGATGCTATTTGCCGTGGAATTTATCATTAATACACACGTTTTATCCCACGGAAATGGATTATGTTCAGAAGTTTTTGTTTTATTTTACTAAAAAAGAGAACAGTGAATAATTGTACTATAACGAAAAAATAAAGAAGTAAAGATATCAGAAGCTTTAACATAACAAAATGAAAATGTGCCAAACAATTTGTGCCAAAATCGGGACTATACCTAAAAACCTAACAAATCCACACTCACAATATTAAATACGAAATATTAAAACATACAATAACGAAGACATCGGGAAGCCATTCGAGATATCACATATAGAGCACTGCCTTGATAACCCCGCCGGGTTATCTGAGAAAAATAGGACAGAGTATCTCGCAGAAATTTGTCTTTACGACTCTAATGTGTACTGCTTTGTAAGTATTGGATAGTGTAGTAATATGATTATTGATTTCCTGAAGACTCTTTGCTCTTATTTTTCTAATACTTTTGACGAAACCGGTACCTGTGCTTTACGTAAATATTAGGGGAGACCGGGTACAAAAGTAACACTTTGTACTTGTACCTTGATTTCTGACTGGATGTTACT
>CAJQZM010023267.1:0-19099 GCA_907164665.1 Colias nastes | reverse complement strand
ACTTTGAATGAGAGAAATGTGATTTTCATAATCGCTGTTTGATGAATCCAAAGTTATTATAAGGATTTATAATAACTGTTTAATTCATAACGTTAAAATATTTGGGCCATTTTATTTTTCATTTAAAACATTTGAATCGAAATCTGAAAAGCCGTTCGGATTTCTATATAATCTCTTTTACTTTTATAGTTATTTAATTCAATACTTTTTATTCCATTCAACTGTAGCAAAATAAGCCAAATATTTTCAATACATAAAAATCATTACGATATTAAATTTTAAAACACTCTTTATAATGAATTATGTAAATTCTTATCTTATAATGAATGCATGTTTTTGCTTCTTTATTAATTAAATAAAGCGTTGTATTTTATCAATAAATTAAATGGCACAATTACATTATTCATATTAAAGCCTTTCAACTCGATTTTTTGATCTCTTGATTGTGAAATGCTTTACAATTCGTTAAAGTCGATATAATTTATATTATGATAAAGAAATTTATAAAAGGTCCTTCACCGAACTACTTCAAAATAATATTGCTCCGGAATCATCGCCCAATAAATAAAATACCTACATAAATAAAACACCAAGGGACGAGATAGTTTATAACTTTCATTGTCTCACGCTCGAACCAATAATAACTTACCTAATCAATTTTCCCGTGTGTTATGGTGAAACTTTATTTCTGTAACCATAAAAAGGAACGGTAAATGGTTCTACGATAGTTGAAAGATATCTCATATTGTTCGAAAGTTTGGACATAACGTCACCGATGATAAAAATAAATAACTTTGTTCTTGTGTCTTAAATTAATCCTATTTGTTAGGAACGTTGGTACTTGTGAGGACAAAATAAAGTTAAACCTTTCTGGCATATTCATTCTACTAATCCTACTTATACCTATTACAATATACCTATTATAAATGCGAAATTTTGGGAGGATGGATGGATGGATGTTTGTTACTCTTTCACGTAAATACTGCTTAACCGATTACAATGAAATTTGGTAGGTATGTAAGTAGCTGAAGACCCAGAATAAGACATAGCCTACATTTTATCTCGGAAATCTCTCAGGAGCAGGAACTTTACGGGTTTTTCTTTGAAAACGCAGGAATAATATAATAAAGAAACTCACTTGCATAAATCCTAAAAAATTACATATATAAGAGCAATTATTATTAAATTTGATAAAAAACGAATACACATGTAAATTTTATAGCATTAATTTTACATAATATGAGATTACATACAACTTTTATTTGATCTGATTTGCTAATAGGATTTTCATCTTTTATAGGCATTAATAGGGTTGTAAATAGCTATGAAGGTTTTGCTTACGCTATACTTTATCCTAGTGATAAATGTTTAATCTATACTACTAATATTATAATCTAAAGAGTTTGTTTGTTTGATTGTTTGAATGCGCTTATCTCAGGAACTACTGGCCCGATTTGAAAAATTAATTCGGTGTATGATAGCCCATTCATCGAGAAAGGCTATAGGTATAGGCTATATACATCACGCTAAGACCAACAGGAGCGGAGCAATGCGGGTGAAACCGCGAGGCACAGCTAGTCTTTTCTAAAATTAAAATAGTTTTTTGTACGTTACTAGAGTTTTAACATATTACATTTTAACATAGTAATATTATTAGGTAAAATTTATGTGTGATAAGATTATAATGCTGTAAAAGGCGTTGAGATAAAGTACCTAATTCATATTGATTTTTGTGATCGTATTTTTTTAGGTTTAAGCTAATTAAAGATTAATAATGCATTGTTATAGAACTATAACTATCTATAACTTACCAAATCCAAATATTCACTTCTTTGTCAATATTTCGTTTGTTAGACATTAGGTTTCTTTTATCCAGCATTTAAACTAATTATTATGTCTATTGGTAACTAAATAACCATATTCAATACCTTTTTTGTTTGGACTTACAAACTAAAAATCCCTTACCCCACCGGATTAGCAAACCGATAAAGAAAATCGAATTCGTTAACAACACCTATAAAGACAATCGCCCCGTGCGTAAACAGCCTAACTTCCGAAGTCTCTTACGTAAATTGGATCTGTGAATAGATATCAGTGATTGAATTAGCCGCTTCATCGACGATATCTGTTACAACGGTTATTCGATCGCTCTGTGTGAAATAGCCTAAGTGGGAAATTGTTTCTGCAGACAAAGGAAATATGGTTGTTTTTCATGCTGTTTTACTATCGTGGTGGAATTTCATTTTGATATTTTTTCGTGTACATTTATTTCGGATTACTTTTTGTGTTTTTTATCGTAGGAACCTTAGTCGTAGGTCTAGACTATCGTAAGATTCAATGTTGTTATTTAATGTATACCTATCACCGCACTGCTCCAATCGGTGAAGGAATACTTTACGACGATTCCAGCTGTAATTTATTTATTTCTTTTTTTTTTTGTTTATTCATTTGGAGAACACACATGTACGATTACAATAATAATAATATAACATTATCGTAAACATGTTTGGTTTTTAAATCTAAAAATTGATTACAATTACTAAAAAAATTACGTTGGTGTGCTGTTGGACACCATGCTGCATTATTATGCAGCCTTGCCCAACCTTGAACTCTCATGGGCGGCAAGAAATCACACAGAATTTCATGATGTGCATTCATTAAAATACATATCATTATGGGGAAGTAGTATAGTAGTAGAGTAAACCTACCAAATGGGTAAGCATTCAATAAATAAGTTGTCTGAAAAAATTGTCAAAATGTGAAACAAGCTTCTTATCTAAAATTGTCGATTTTCCATTAGTTATTTTAATCACAATATCTCTTGTATTAAACATTTACATAAGAAACTTTTCCGAATTATCCACTAAACACAGATAATCAAAGGCATAAAGATTATGAAGATGGTTTTGGTAAAAATACAACATGTAACCAAAATAGATGTTTGAACCCATATTTACGACTCACTGGTTTATGATAACTGGCGTCTTTGATCGTAAATTCGCTGATCGAGTGAATGTCGACGGTAAATGTAAATATTTAGCTAGCTTCGTGAAAAAAAGATACTTTGGTTTGGCAAAATCAGTTCTGTTTACCCCTTATTACTGTTTACTTACAAATCTTTGGAATTATTTGGTACATGAAAAGGATTTATACAAATAAGCATTTTAGTGTGAATTTTCTATAAAAGAGCAAACGTTAGATCTTGCCTCAAATACTATCTACAAAGCAGCGATATCTCTAGTCTTGTAATAGAAATACATACCTGTAAAGTGACATAATAAAGAAACTACGTAGACTACTCCATATATTTTATTGTTTGATAAAGTTAGTTAAGACTACATTGTTCATCACATATTTTTCCCTTATTTGTATTGTTTTCTTAGAACATAATTCATTGGCACTATAATTCACATTGTACAAGGTATATTGCTTATGGTGTGGTGATACTATTAATTTGTTTGAAGTTACCCGATTCATTTCTATTTAATCATAAATATGACTACAATATCTATGTATCATCTATGATGGAAAATGAACTTCAATGAAAGGTAACCAATCCTAAAACACAAAGACAACTTACACGTAATTTATACCTGTTTTAAGAATATAAAGAATTAGATTTGAGATTTAATTCTATGCAAAATTTAATTCTATTCAGGATTTCGAAAAGTTTAAAAGGAATGCAGTCAATGCAGATTGTGGAATAAAAAACGAGTTTTACTCCCTATTAGTATTCTATGTAAAAGAAGAAATTTTACCAATTTTCCGAGAATCAATTTAGGTCAATTTAAAACGAATAAAAACTTTTATATTATTTAGCCTTCATCGTTATTTAATTTATATTTTAAATCAAATACAATAAAGTATATCCTACGTATACCTATAAAACATTTCCAGATATCACGTTTTGAAGGACCTTTCATGTCACGTGAAAGAAACTTTGTGTCGAAATTTTACGGGAATTTAAAACTTTTCAAGTGTTACAATATTCATTTGACATTGTTGCCACAGTCTCAATGTAACAAAAAGTTCATGGCAGATAAAGGGACTAATATATTTGATCTGGTTTCCAACATTATTGATACACACAAAAAGGACAAACTGCAAAGTTTTTAAATCGTCACATGAGTTTAAGTTATACAACACGCTATTTTTAAGAGGTTATAATTTAGATTGTACCTTGATTAAAGTAAGGCGTAAGGCTTATGAGGCGAAAATGCGTTTCACAATAGAATTTCACATCTGTTTGTCCGTTCAACTTTTGTATGTATAATGTAGTTGTATCATCTTCTCAACTCCACTACTTTAAGACTTAATAATCTAACTTAATAAACTAACCTCTTCATAATACAATAACGCATTTAACACTACACTACAGATTACTAAATAATTGCCGACTGTGTCAAAATTATAGGTACCTATCACTCACTACACACCTGTCCACAGAGCGTAGTCATTTTGTAAGCTACTATAAGCACATTTCAATCATAATAATTATTACAAGAAGACCATCTCCCGTACTCAAGACTCCTGAATTATTCCCTTTGTTAAAAGTAATTTCGAGTTGTAATTGGCATACTTTAATATTCAAAGAGTACTGGGTAACAAAGCCGTCATTTCGAATTAAATTATATGTATACTACAAGCTTATATACGACAATATAATCCCACTTATAAATGTGAAAATACGTATGTTTGGATGTTAATCGTGGTATTACATTATTTTGATGTAAAGTAACCCAAATTAATACAATAATAATTTTCTGCTCGAGTAAAATCCTGAAATCATGCGTCACTGAGTTCAACATTCAGCCAGCTTTTAAGTTCCAAGATTCATATCATAAAGTAAATTTTCTTCAGTTGTTGGACTTAGTTTTTAACTAACATATTTTTATATTAACCTGTCTATTTTTTATGAATTATTTTATTTTATAAATTTATTAACGGCAATACAAATTTATTACTATTATTTTCTAGGTAATCCTATTAAATGCAACGAGAAACTATAAGACAATACAATAGCATTGTCATTCTGTTGACGGAATACTTGCTTGGTATAAATATCCTATTCCAAGGTCAGATCTATTTATAAAATAATTGTATTTTGTAGTTAACGTATTGTGTACTTAATCAAATTAATATGAATAATTCTCAAATCACGAAGATAAATTATTATTAGACTAAGATTTAGGTCTCCTGTGAAGATTTGCAATTAATTTAGTCTCCGTTTGGCTAACACAAAGGGCTAATAGAAACTAACAAGAATCCACTTCAAAACTATAGTTATTATATTTTTCTACTTTGTTGACGTTTTCAAAACTTAATCGATTTTGATAAAATTTGAATTCAAATTGTACTGCTACACAGACAAAAAAGCACAAAGGAAAAAATTAGTTAAATATTGAAGAAACTTTATTCTTTTTGAAATTTATCAAACATCTTACAACAGATTTCCTTATTTTGAAGTTACACGTGCTCTGTACTATTTTCTCTACCTCTTATAAAATATTTTAAAGCATTTCTTATGAATACTCCATATAGATTATAAGTGAGCTACAGCGCTTTCGAGAAATGTTATAGTTCATATTATATAATAATAGCTTAGCTCTTGAGTGTTCGTTATTTATCATGTTATTATGTGTAAGCCATAATGCTGATCGGTTACCATCTCTCTTATAAAAAAGTATCTATTCATATAATCCGTTGTTTCTATTTTATGTTATTAGTATAGACGCAGATAGAACAATGTGCAAATTAAATTTTATACAAAGAAATAAAGAAGCCCACAAAATTTTACACCGCCCACATTTAGAATCTAACACCAAGCTACTACGAAACGGCTACGAAATGGCTACGAAAATTAGTGAACTCTACTACGGCTACGATAAAGGTGCTACGAATACAGACCACGTAGACATCATCCTGACGCGGCATAAATAACAAGTTGACCTAGAAAATCTAGGCAAATTATCGTAAAATACCTTCCAACACTTTTTACCATATAATTACGTATAAATAATCCAGCTTTCTTAACGGAGCGTATAAATAGGGGTTATATTAATAAGTGAAATAAAATTGAAATAATTGAGTACTTAAACCACCTTTAACATTTGCTAACTATGACTTTAAGTATAATGACTATACGGATAGATGTTTTTAGTAAGAAATTATACATTGCTCAAATATGCAAAAATCAACGTTTAATTCATTAGTGTGTTAAAATGTTAATTCTTTGTAGGAAAATTGAAATTCAAGAAAAAGTGAGCTCTAAATTACTAGATAGCGTCTCTGAAGTCTATAGTAGGTATTCGTAACGTCAATAATAAGTAATAATAATTAGAGATATTTACAGGATTGTAGAAAGAAAATGAAACACAATTAAGTTTATAATGTATTTTTGGCGCATAGGTAAATAATGATTAAAAATAGCCCATAGCCTACTTTTTAATACCGAGGAGAACAAAATATATACCTGTTATACGTTTATACGTTATTCTTGTATACTGCCGACTCATCTAGGTGAAATAAATCTTGATGCAGATTAGCGTATCACTTCTCTACAGAGTTAAAAAAAAATTTAAATCCATTTCTAGTGTAAGTAAAACTTCCAAAATTTTATGAGCACTCCTAGATTTTCAAACTGGAACCGTTTTTTTATATTTTGCGGTTCGAAAGGATTTCTAAAAAGTTTAGTTGAATAGATATTTGAATTTCGAGTTTGAATGCATGCTAGTTAATATTTGTGTTACAAATTAAACACGAAAGGTCAGGTGCTTCAGGGGTTTTTGTATGAACTTAAATTGGGTTCACTGTCATTTAGAGGACCTTTGAGAGGTTACGTGGTACTAATTTAACCGTGTCACTCGCAAATGTCGGCAGTCGTCAGCCCACTGGTATACCTAGTTGTAGACAGGTTAATCTATTTTATGTTCCCCTGGTAGGTTTTTATATATTCATAATTATTTTCGGTTTATCGGACAATGGCTCGGTCGTTTTCTGAATTGAGTATCTGTCGTTATGAATGTCTCAAATAACAAATTATTCTTAAATGCTGCTTAAAAATTTTCTTGTATGTGACAAAAGCTTTCTAAAACCTTAACTAAATCGATACTCAATACAAAAACCGGTCTTTAGGTTAGTAGTTGTAGTGTAAGTTAAATTTGCGAAATGTCAGGAGTCAATGTTGATGGAATCATTTTAAACAATAACAGATGGAAACATTTTATCATTTTTAATAAAATGAAAAACGTAAAATGCGAAATGTGTTCTTATACGATACTTTAGAATCTATTTTACATCTCGTTAAAGCCTGGCTACATGGCGGTCATCTAGTTTTTATTTATGAACAAAATATTTTATTATTCATCAGATTTTACTGATGTAGCATTTTTGCAACCACATTAATGTAAAAAGTTTTCACTTTTTAGTAAAATTACAGTTGCTCGTAAATTATCCAGTAAGTACTAATGAAAACAAATAGACACAGTTTCATAGCGTAGATAATATTAATTTATAGTCACTATACAATCACACATACATTGCGACCGCCTCCTTGGTACAATGGTTGACGCGTAAGCTTAAAACCGAGGGGTCCTATAGGTTCGATTTCCGGTGGAGACGAAAAAAAAATGTCTCGGTCTGGCAGGACACAGAAGACTGATCACCTACTTGTCCCTAAAGAAAATCGATCGGTGAAACAGGTAAAATCCAGGTAAAATCCAGTAATTAATTAAAACACATCCTAAACTAATCCCATACTTCTATATCTACCTATATCTCTTCATACTCAACTCCGTCTATTCAAATACCCAAGAACTGGTAATGTTCCCGTAATTTAATAAGTAAATAATATTAAGCGTACATTCGACTTGAGCTCGTCTATTTATTCACCTTAAGTTTTCCCATCACGCGCCTTCGTCAAAATTCTCATACGGTTTGATCGCGATATTAGGACAGTGTAAAACAAATGAGACATCCGTATAGGGAATTAGGTGTTCTGGATAGTGCATTTGAATTTAATTTCTGGTATTATAGCATTGATATTATAGCAATACAAAATAGTGCATTAGATTATTGGTATCTATATATTTTGTTGAGCTAGAGCGGTAGGTCGGCTATTTATTTTATTTATAAATCAATCCTTTATTGCACTTAAAGTGAATAAAAAAGAAATACAAACACTTAAATATAGCTAAAACTATGTACAAATGGTGATCTTATCGCTTGAGAGCGATTTCTTCCAGACAACCTTTGGAACAGTAGAGGAATAAATAAAATATAAAATAAATTGGTAAGCGAAGGTTAACATCTTAATATAGTAGGTATAACTTTAAGCTGCTGAAATTAAATTGATGGTTAAAAATGGATGTAATAAAACTTCTTATCTTTACTTAACATAATATTTGTCTTTATGTTGGTTCGCAGGTTCTTCACTTCGCCACCCTGGACTCCGGTCGTCTGGCTTACTAGGCGGACACTACCTACACTTACCTACAACGACGACGACACACCATACTTACAATATGTCATAATATGTATATAGTTGATTAAATTTAGTTTTAAATTCGCAAAGTACTTAAATTATACAATGCAAAAATGTCGCTTTAATAACAAACAAAAGTAAAAATATTACAAAAAGCTTATTAAATAATAGTGGCTATTCTAGTACATTATACATCTGTGTGCAGGTAAGTGGGACTTCGCTCACGTCCGTCAGGTTGAGTCCGGAATTGTAAGCAGCTACGCACAAATGTAATGTTTTCATTCTAAACTAAATCTAACTCAAAATTATTTTCTACTTTCGGGAAATCGAATAAATGGATCTACTATTTTTGGTATGAAAGGATGGTATGAAGCTCAATTATAAAAACTTACGAAAAAAATATTATTGTTAATTGCATTGTAAAGATTTATTGATTTATTGCATATCATCGCAAAAAGAACTGAATCGATTTTGATAGATTTTTACGAATTGATAGAGTAGATCATCGATAACCATATATTTCTATTCACCCAGCCAATTGCGCGAATTTAAGCTAGACATAAATTTACGTAAGAATAAATAAGAATTATACGTAATATTTACCACATTACTGAACCAATATATAGATTAAGCGTTCTATTTAATTTCAATCAGTAGATTTCGATACATTTTGTACGAAAAGATAAGTATAAATTCAGTCATAAATAGACTACCAGCTATAACACTAATGAGTTAAAACTCACCTTGACATTCAATACAATTTAACTCATATGTGGATTACTGTTTTATCGTCAATCGATCAAACTGTTATCTGTTAAAGTCCAAACTTCCAATAAAATTAATTACAAAAACGTACATACTGAATCGAAAATAATTTTAATGATTCACGTTGCGTATTTGGAAAGTATACAAGGCCAGTACGCACGGGCTGATACTGCTGGAGCATAGTTTCTAATTCTACTTAGAAAAACTCTTTTTTGAAACTATACAAGGCGCGCGTTTATCGCGTATATACGCATTCACGTTATTTAGTCCATATTCTTGTGATTATTACATTTCACACGCACGTCGGAGAACAATACAAATGAAGTCTGTTTTAATTAATTTGAATAAGGATCATACTGAAACATGTGAAATATCATCTCGAGATGAATTAACCCTTCACTGCTTGAGAGCACGTTCCTATCATAACATAATATTTGCAACTGACAGTGAACCGTCAATTGAAACTTTGCGCAACCAATGAAGTACATAGACAATCAGCTGATTTATTCTCATAGCCACGGCAGAGGCGGTCAATAATTTAGCTTGGTAATTCAAGAGAGTCGGTCCGACGCATCTATTATTCAATTTGAAGTCCAAAACTCTCGGGAACGGTAATGCATTCTAAAATGTTCCCTAATTCGATCCCAGCACGGTTCCTCTTTGATTGATTGATGAATGGAATTGTTTATTTCCCTTTCGATTTTTATAAGAATTTATTGATAGTTCGCAACTGTTGATCGCGTGAGTTGGGTCGTAGTTGATGTTTCTATGAGGGTTAAATGTCGTTATGGTTTCTTGAGGATGTGTAATGTTTCTTCTTTTGGGATGGATATTTAAACAACATTAATGAAAAGTGGCTGTATCTGAAACAATTTATGATATTACGTCACTTGCTATCGAGTTATAATTCAATTTAGGTACGGTGAAATAATAATAAAATGTATTCAATACTTACCTTACAATACATCTCGAAGAAGATTAGACATCTTAATATCCAAAAGGAAAATTGTTCTTAACGTAACATAAAGAAAATGAAAATTTTCTTAGATGTGGGATATAAGTAATATGAAAACGTACATTTAATTCAACCTTCAGTGGTATTTAGTATTTTGAATATTCTTATTTTTCCTACAGACATCACAAGAACGAAATATAATATTTTTGAATAAGTGATGTTCATAAAAGTTCGAGCAAGTTAATATAAAGAATAAAAATAAGATAGAAAGAATTCTTATTTGATATTTTGCTTTGAGAATTAGGAATAAATAACGGCAGACTTGTTATCTTCATGTCGAGGAGTCAATAAAATATTGTAGAAACATAAAAACTAGTTTTATGTTTCATGGAAGTGAATATATTATTTTCTTCTCATGTCAGTTAGTAGGTAATAAAATAACGATGCGCGTGTTTGTGCCAAAAATGTATTTTTTTGTTTTGTACTTTAATATTTCTTCTGTTGATATGAGATAGTGGAATATCATAAAAGGTAAGTAGTTACGTAGATACTGTAATAAAAAATTGTATATAAATTGGAAATTTGTATATTGTTTGGAAAAACATTGCATAAATATGTCTCAAACAATATTTTCCTATAATAATTGCATACTCATTTATAAGAAAAATGAATATTGTTGTTACCTTAGTTTCAGATCATCTTGCGAAGTTTTAACTAGAGCAGACAACTTGTTTAAAGTTAAAACAAGATTTCAACGTTTTAAAAGTTTTTATTTAATATTAACTGTTTTACTGCTTCAGGAGATGACTTGATATACGTGTTACTATCTTACTAAGGATTTATTTTGATTAATTGATAAGTATTTACTAGTATTTATATACCTACTACTTGTGCTTAATGTTTACAGAATAACTGTTTTATAAGTAGACTAGCTGCTCCGCGCGGTTTCACCCCCGTGGCTCCACTCCTGTTGGTCATAGCGTGATGATAATATATACCCTATAGCCTTCTTCGATAAATGAGCTATCTAACACCGAAAGAATTTTTCAAATCGGACCAGTAGTTCCCGAGATTAGCGCGTTCAAACAAACAAACAAACTCTTCAGCTTTATAATATAAGTATAGATTATAATATATTATAATACCTACCTGTTTTTATAAGTAAGAGCCTAAGTACCAGTAGCAGTAGATAGTATTTTGCTAAAATATCAGAAACTATAACATTTTTAAGGAATATTTTATATTCAACATGATTCATGATGATTCAAAAGCCTTTCTAAAAGTGTAGTAGAGTATATAATATTATGTTCTGTGATCAAAAGTCTCTTTGAGTTTGGGTTTTTTGTATAAGCAGTCTAATAATCCATTCATACATTTTTTAATATGGTATTATTTTCATAAAAAGGTGACATGTAAGGTAATAAATAAAACAAACAAATACACAACGACCCTTCAATTTATTAAGAAATCTCACAATAAAAGTCTTGATTGGATCTTATCCATAGATGGCGTATGCACAGCGAACGTGTACTTATCTAATGCGTACAAATATTTACAATGGCCCTTATTCCTGAACGGATGCTGTGTGCTGCGGTCCGCGTAAATGTGCTTAGCTGTTTTAATTAGTAAACATATTGTTATAAAGAAAAATACATTTTTTAGCTTAATTTTTATAATATTACGATTTACTAATGTTTAAGTGAACAATTACCGTTCAAGTCCACTTTTTAAAGTAGGTACGACACGAAGATGTTAAAGACAATATAATAATAATTGAATAGAGATTTAAAATAATAATTGAAGCTCTATTTTTCAACGTAACATTAAATACAATCCAATAAACGTTGAAATTGTTGAATTTATTTTTTTTTGTTTTTATGACATTCAAATGCTTTATAAATATAAATTTATAAAGCATAGAAAAAAATTCGATCACGAGGGGGGAAACAGGATGCGGGTTCGAGTCCCGCCTCGTGATCGAATTTTTTCTATTCTTTATAAATTTATGTTGGAGTTGTTGTTCACTTGAACGTAGCAAAAAAAAAATCAAGTTGAAAATCGAACTTTCGATCTAGTTTTCTTATTAAACATATGTCTTTATTTAAATATGTAATTTTACTATAAGTAAATAATAATAATACTAAACACATAACAGGAGAACAGATTTAGTAAGACCGCAGCAAAGCGAGCTTAAAGTTAATACAACAATCGGATTCTAGTGTGATTGTAATATGGATGCATTTACTTATAAATTATATTAGTTTATATAAATAAATATACAACTGTATTTCTTAAATTATGTGAATTTGTTCTATTCAGGAATTATTATTTAAAAAGACATTGATTTAGATGGAGTTTAAAAATAAAAATTTTAATCGATGTTACCTTTGAAATTTTAAAGGAATTAAACTTATTTTTGAAGTATTTATTTTATTAGTTTAAGTTATAATTTCAAATACTAGATTTTTAATGAATAAGGGCGAATCATAAGACATAATATTGTCATATAAATACAATTATAGAATTGATAACAAAACTCAAGGTAATTGGTTACCCTGTGTAGGGACTTACCCCTTTTTAAAAACAAATATTATTTGTACATAATATATACGTATATCGTTTTAATTTCATTTAAGTGGATTATCCACGTTTCAACTTTGAAATTGTTTCATGGAAAAAAGCGAAATTGCTGTTGTATAATTTTAGCTTTAACTTTATTTAAAGCTAAAAAATATTATTCAAAGGTTTTTTACGAACATTGAAAAAAATGATAAATAAAAAAAAACATCGCTTCAGTTGTTCGTTTTTATTTCAATTATGAAATAAAATTAAAATAGCTCTTAATCATAAATGAGTAATTTTTGTCCTATATCTTTACATAAATTAATAAATAAAAATGTTACTTACAGCATTTTCGCTTTCTTCCGTCATAATATATTATCTAATTATGAATTGCATTCATATGAAGCGTAGAAGTTAGACTAATTTTTACATTTTCGTTTATTTGGTTTGTTCACATTTCGTTGCTGACTGTACTTTTTTAATCACAATATTCAAAAACTTTGGTATATTCTCCATATTAAACATCGTTTTATATTTATATATATGCTGAGTAAGACGTTACAAAATCACAAAAATAATAAATAAACCATATAAGTATATAAATATAAATAAATAAATATTGTTTAGAAATTAAATACTTATTAACGGATTTTACAATTTACGGGTAGGATAAGTTTGTCCACGTTCGCTGTAAATATTTGAAATGTTGGAATAATTAATAAAATTGAGTTTAAAATCCGTAAAAAAGTATTTAATTTTTACATGAAATAAACACAATGAATATTTTTCTAAACTTTATGACAAGAACAAATAAACTATAATTATTTTATCCCTTTCTAATTATATATTTCATGGAATATAATTCCAACAACATTGAATCTCCATTGCATTGTTCAAACAAGCTTCACAATTTTTATATAATAAATACTGGAATATTTAATAATTTTTACTCAAAGCATTATTTATATTAGAAACAGACAAACTATTTATAACACAATATGTCAGATACATTCCATACAGATTTCCACATTTGCTGTTGTTTTAAGTTTTATTTTATTTATTTAAGCTTTGAAATAAATATACTGATAATATAAAATCAAACAAATAAAAAGTAGATTTTTTCAGAATTATTTAAAATTTAATAATTGGGAATATTTTGAACCTCATAAATATTAATATATTATAATATATAAATATATTATCCATCGATTAAGCCTTAAGCTTAGGCCCTTACCTAACCCTACAGTTTATACAATCATTATGTACACTTAATAATTAATATCGATAAGAAAAATACTTTGAAAATATCGATAAATTACGTAATAGAGCTGTACAATTCGATAACTAACACGATAAATACGTAAGTCGTATAAGCTCTTACTTAGTGAATATGACGAGGAATTTACAATGTAATTTATTTTGTGAAGCCTTTGAAGCTATTGAAGATTCTTGTAGAGTTTTTGTTAGTTAGAACATTTTCCTTTTTAGTAGTTACAGAAATTAAATGTCTTGGGTTCGTGAAAAATAAATAAAGCCCGAGCTGGTAAAAGACTTATTTTTAGTTTTTAAAAAGAAAATAAATTAAAAATACTTAACTACGAAAATAAAATATCAAAACGTTTCTAACATTAGTCAAAGCATACATATGTATAAACCTTATATTATGAGGAAACTTATGAATATAAATTTATAACTTATGAAATTATTATAAACTTAACTTATCAATACATGAACATTATTTGAATATTACATACTTATACATTTTGCTAAGGAACCCTTTAAAAAATTTCTCATATTTATCTAAATTGAACATCCTCATCATATACACTAAGCATCTAAAACAATAAATTCCTTTGGTGAAACATACATCTATAAAGAAACACTAAATACACCTAAAAATATATTACAAACATAAATTGCGAATTCCTCTATATTGTAACGAAAATTTATACATCAATAAGTTTGTGAATTATCACTTATAATACCACAAGAGCTTCAAAATTATCGGGTATTTTCCGATAGGTTCGTTGCAAACAAATGAAGGAGTCAAGTTTTTAGTCAGGGTTAAAAAATCACGAGCGCGAAGCGCGAGTGATTTTTCCTGAAAAACTTGACGACTTTATTTGTTTGCAGGGAACCTTGAGGGAAATGCCAGATAATTTTGAAGCTCGTGTGGTATTCGGGAGATTATTTTTCCGTCCCAAATGTCGGCCAATAATTTCACAATTGAATTGAAACCTGTCAGTTTGACGTCAACGACCAGAGAAAATTTTCAAAAAATTATCAGTATAATACCATGTAGGTTGTACCACGTGACGTCGAATGGTGCAATTCTATTGGTCGATATTTGGGTCGGAAAAATAATCTAAATACATTTAATTTTAGACACCGCCTTTGGAAATGACTAGAGATCGAAACCTCAGCTGCGAAAAACCTGAAATTAGAAAAGTTGTATAATGTCACGATATCTGTGTTGTAAAAGATACTTCTTTTAATATCTGACTTGAATCGACTAAATTTGCAAGGAATATTAATTAATACCATTTTGTAAAAACCAAAGTGAATTGTCGCTTTGGAAACAAATATTTTATTTATTTTATTTACTAAAACACCGTTGTAAGCTTCAATTGATTGATATTCTATGTTCTACTATGAAATGCCTATTTATATCAGTTCTTGTAAATACTATTAACTTTTACTATTAATATATTCCTTAATTATATAAAAATGCCTTTATAGATAGTGTTACATCTAAAAAAGCAGTGTTTGCATACAAATTGGGGCTAAGTTTAGTGTTCAATCATTGCTAATTGTGATACTCATGTTGGCCTCAATCGTGACGTCATTAGCCGCAAGTTTTGCTCAACTCCGCGATTCTTGTTTAATTAATGGTGTGTTATTAATCAAGATATAAATATGGGAACATATTGAACGTATAATAAATAAGGGTAAAAGAAGATTGTTTTTTTAGTTTCAAATGTGTTAAGTATTATTTACGATAAATTCTTGAATTAAAAAGAAAGAGTGCAAGTCTGATGAAAAAGTAAAAAAAATAATACAAAGGAAAATTAAACAGTTGACACGTTAGAGTAATTAATATTATAAAAAAGAAAGCAGAAGAAATATTTACGAGAAATAAAATACGTATTTCATTTCATTGTCAATTCATTAGTTAAATTGAAAACAAATAAAACGAGTTGATTTTTTTATTCTGAGGAACATCAAGTATTCAAATATATCTGATTAAATAATATTAAAGTATACCTACCTAAGCACAATTTAAAATACTTCATAAATCATATTATAAATAACATATTATTTTAGCCATAATTACCTCTTCTGGTCTATGATAAACAGATCTGTGCAATGACAGGCATGAATATGATCGACAATGCTGAATAAATCGTGGAACCTGGAACAAATATAATAATTACCTATTAGAAAATTATTTTATGTGATCGTAAGCACAGATTAGATAACTTATTATTACTACTCATAAGTCCGTATTAACTTATTAAGTTATTGAATTACTACATGTGGATAAAAGTTAAGTAAATTTACCAAATATATCAAAAATATCTATAATAGTTGAAATTATTGCCTATCAATTATTTATATTTTATACGATGCATGTGCTTTAAAATATAGACAATAGCTAATATCTATAGGGACTTTAGAGCAACTGAAGGCAAACAATATATTTAATTTAAGATTTTTTTGAATTTGTTCCTAACCAAATTCTGTAAAAAGGAATAATCTCACGATGCATGTAAAGACAACGATGTATAATATGTGTCTGAAATAAATAAATAATGTAAAACAATACAAAACTCATACCTCACACATAACATAGGTAACAATTCCGTTCATTTACTCTAAACTGCATTTCCCTCTATTATGACCATAATATTCAATTCAGTTACAATCGGAACGGATTTAACATAATTCCTTCGATGTTTAACGGAAACGCATTCAGTAGGGAGATTAACGTACGTAAATTGGACAGTAGATATGTGAAATCGCATTTGACATGTAAGAATCGAGATTATGTTTTGTAAGTGGAATTAGTATCAAGTTCAAAGGGTTCTCTTTAATAGCCAAATTATTTCATAGATTTGGCTATTAAAGAGAGCTTGCCTTTATATAAATTTATTGTAAGGTAAAAATGTAATCTGTAAAGTTTATTATGGTGGAAATTAAATCTATACTAATATTATAAAGCTGAAGAGTTTATTTGTTTGTTTGAACGCGCTAATCTCAGGAAATACTGGAACAATTTGAAAAAATATTTCGGTGTTAGATAGCCCAGTTATCGAGGAAGGCTATAGGATATATAGATATAACCACGCTCAGACCAATAGGAGCGGAAACACGCGGGTAAAACTGCGGGGCGCAGCTAGTCATTGATAAGATTGATGCAATGTTTATGTTAAAAGTTATTTGTTCATGTACCTTTTAGTATTAGGTGTGATATAATACAGGGTGAAGATAAATAGGGTAGATGAAAAATAATAATATATACTACTTTGCTTTCATCGACTTTAATGATTGTACAGTGGTAAATGATAAAACTACTTCAAAAGTTCTTCTAGAAGAAGTCCAATTAAATAAATAAATGTTTGAGTTTAATCATAAAGTCTACTATTTACTATCTAGATTTATATTTACGTAGAAGAACTAATAACTATACACATAACCTTTAAAATTGAATTCCAAACCTAAACTGAAATATTAATACTTGGACAAATTAAATAACAAATATCCTAATTCAATAGATAGAAATTAACATTAATTGGAAATATACTTAAGCGAAATCTTCCTTAAGCTTGTTTTGATTTAATCACAGAATTGATTGTTCAAATATAATCGACACCGTTTCTGAGATATTATACTGTTTGACTTAGCCATTGAGATGGATTTAAAGATTTCAATTTGAATTCGTTGGATAGATGTCTTGTTGAGATAGGGTTATTTGAATAAAATTAGATAATGTATTGTTTCTATTATGCTACTTATAGCATTAGTAATAATGTGACAGTGAGAATAGTTAATTAGTTAGGTAGGTAGTAGTATAGTAATACATAGTACAAAGAGAGGTAGATAATATCTATGTTTGTCAGTCTTTTACGCAAAAACGATAAGATACGCTTTAGAATAAAATATAAATATTTAAATAAATTATTAGTCTACCATAGAATATACACTATTATAGTGTATAATACAGTTTAACACAAATAAATTGGTTGACAGTTTTATTTCTCTGTACTTATGCTATTCACTGAATTTCAAAGAGATTGGTTGTTGCATATTTATAATTATTAATTATTGGTTTTATAATTATTATTTTCCATTGTTTCTTTTACAGAAGGAAAAATCTATATAAATATTTATATCACTGTGGCTTTGGGTGTGATATTAAATTACCTTTAGTTTAAAATCAATAACATCACACGAGCTTTATTAATGAGCTGATAATGTTTACCTCAATACTAAAACAAATTTATAGGATGAAAAATTATTAAGTATATGCTTTTGTTACGTTAAACTTCTGTTTATGATTTTTTTTTATCACAATATTACATACTAATCTTATGTAGGTATGTTACAGATTAGAATCTTAGTTAGCGTGGAGTTTCTTGCCGGTTCTTCTCCATAGATACTGCTTTCTGAATCGGTGGTAAATGTTAAAAATATGTTATGTCGATTCAAAAGTGCTTCTAGAAGAATTCTAATTGAATAAATAAATGTTTGAGTTTGATAACATAGGTACAATTTGCAACTTCAAATAAAAACTTAATTTGTCATCTCGGTTCTTTAAATTCTGTAGTCTGTCAAGTAATCAGCTTTAGCACCTACTAACGAAGAGTATTGAAAATAATTACAATTATAAAATATATAATGCAAAATTTACCAATCATCAATATAATTAATACCAAAACAAACTATTTAAAACAAAATAATTACCTCTAGACCCGACGGCTGCCGCTAACTGCATGTCAGCTGCGGTTGGCATTTCTGGCGTTGTACTTATGGGACCTGAGAACAATGAGTTTGTTTAGTTTCTTACACAATGAAAACTAATAATTTATACTAAGTATATAACGTATCAAATATTTTATTTATTAATGTACAAAAATTCAAACAAATCCAATTAACTGTTCGAACGTAAAAACATAAAAAAACATTCATGTAAAAGCATAATATGATGTGAAATATCTATATTATGTATCTGGGGGCACGGTAGTGCCCCCGCCAAGACGACCCAAGCGAAAGCGAAGCGCACGGGCACTACCTACCTTTTCTCGAAGCGCTTCGACGTTTTTTTGAACCCTCAT